>CAUYLG010050665.1:0-47128 GCA_963573385.1 Cacajao melanocephalus | reverse complement strand
TACATGCATTAATTATTGTATTTATAGCACACATCCTGTAATTGATAGAAAATTCACTGATTAAAAAAAAAAGTTTTTGGACTGGACAACTTGGTTGGTTTTCATATACATAGCCAAGTCTTCATCCCACTGAAGTCACAGAAAACAATGAGATGGGAAGCTCCTGAGAGACCATTTAGTTCAACTCTTTCATTAGAAAGAAAACCAAGAACACAAGATTAAACCCTTTGCATGAGGGGATACACCTCAATAATGGCAATGCTGAGACTGGAATCCAGTTGCTTGGCTTCTAGGGCAGGGCTTTTTTCACTATAAGAAAAAAAAAAAAAAGAAGTAGCAAGACAAGAGCAAACCAAACACAGAATTAGTAGAAGAAAATAAAGAATATAACAGAAATAAATGAAATTGAAATGAAAAATACAAAAGATCAATAGAATATTTTGCTTTTTTGAAATGTTAAATAACATTGACAAACTTTTAGTCAGACTAACCAAGAACAAAATAGAAAAGATCCAACTAAATAAAACCAGAAGTGAAAAGGGTGATGTTACAACTGATACTGCAGAAATTCAAAGGATCATTAGTGGCTACTATGAGCAACTATATGCCAATAAATTAGAAAGTCTAGAAAAAATGGACAAATTCCTAGATACACACAACCTACTAAGATGTAACTAGGAAGAAATCCAAAACCTGAACAGAACAATAGCAAGTAACAAGATTAAAGTTGTAATAAAAGTCTCCCAGTAAAGAAAATCCTGGGATCTGATGGCTTCACTGCTGAGTCTTGCCAAATATTTAAAGAAGAACTAATACCAATTCTACCTAAACTATTCCAAAATATAGAGGAGGAGAGAATACTTCCAAACTCATTCTATGAGACAAGTATTACTTTGATATGAAAACCAGACAAAGACACATCAAAAAGTAAAGAAAAGAAAACTATAAGCCAAAGTCTCTGAAGAATATTGGAAAAACCTGCAACAAAATACTAGCAATCCAAATCCAACAATACATAGAAGGATTATACATCATGACCTAGTTGAATTTATCACTGATATATAAGGATGGCTCAACACACACAAATTAATCAATCAAACATGATATTAACAGAATGTAGGATAAAAGCCATATAATCATTTCAATTAATGCTGAAAAAGCATTTAATAAAATTAAACATCTCTTCATGATAAAATAGCTTTAACAAACTGGGAATAGAAGAAACATACCTCAACATAATAAAAGCCATATATAACAGACCCACAGCTAGTATCATACTGAATGGCAAAGAACTGAAAGCCTTTCTTTTACAATTTGGAACATGACAAAGATGCCCACTGTCAACACCGTTATTCAACATAATACTGGAAGTCCTAGCTAGAGCAATCGGATAAAAGAAATGGCATTCAGATTGAAAAGGAAGATGTAAAATTGTCTTTGTTTACAGATGACATAATTTTGTATCTGGATATACATAAGGAATCCACAAAAAAACTATTGGAACTGATAAAAAAAAATTAGGTAAACTTGCAGGATATAAAATCTACATGCAAAAATCAGTAGCATTTCTATAAGCCAACAGCGAACAATGTGAAAAAGAAATAAAAAAGGAATCCAACTTAAAATAGCCACAGATAAAATTAAATACCAAGGAATTCACCAAAGACATGAAACATCTCTATAATTAAAACTATAAAACACAGATGAAAGAAATTTGAAAGGATACCCAAAAAACAGAACTTTCCACGTTCATGGATTGAAAGAATCAATATTATTAAAATGTTCATACTGCCGAAAGTAATCTACAGGTTCAATGCAATATTTATTAAAATACCAAGGATATCTTCACAGAAATAGAAAAAGCTATCCCAAAATTTATATGAAACCACAAAATACCCAGAATAGCTAAATCTATCCTAAGAAAAAAAGAACAAAACTGGAGGAATTACATTAGGTGACTTAAAATGTTACTACAGAGCTATAGTAACAAAAACAGTGTGGTACTGCCATAAAAACAGACACATAGACCAATGGATCAGAATAGAGAACCCATAAATGAATTCACACAACTACAGTAAACTCATTTCCATAGGTGTCAAAGCATACACTGGGGAAAAGAGAGTCTCTTCAATAAATGATGCTGAGAACACTATATATTCATATGCGGAAGAATAAAACTAGACCCTTATCTATCACCATATACAAAAATGAAATCAAAATAAAGCATTAAATCAAAACCTCAAATCATGAAATTACTACAAGAAAACTTTGGGGAATATCTTCAGGATATTGGTCTGGGCAGAAATTTCTTGAGCAATATCCCACGAGCTCAGCCAACGAAAGCTAAAATGGGCAAATGTGACAACAACAAGCAAAAAAGCGTCTGCACAGCAAAGGATACAATCAACAATGTGAAGAAACAACCCACAGAATGGAAGAAAATATTTGCAAACTATTCATCCAACAAGAGATTAATCACCAGGGTATGTTAAACGCTCGCACAACTCTATAGAAACAAATCTAATAATCCAATCAAAAGATGGGCAAAAGATTTGAATAAGTGTATCTCAAAAGAAGACATACAAATGGTGAACAGGCATATGAAAAGGTTTTCAAAGTCATTGATCATCAGAGAAATACAAATCAAAACCACAATGAAATACTATCTCACCCCAGTTAAAATGGCTTATATCCAAATTTCAGACAATAACAAATGCTGACAAGGATGTGAGGAAAAGGGAACCCTTGTACATTGTTAGTGGGAATGTAAATTATTACAAGTACTATGGAGAACAGTTTGGATCTGCCTCAATACATTAAAAATAGAGCTTGCAAATGTTTTTAGTAATCCCACTGCTGGGTGTATACCCAAAAGAAAGACTATCAGTATATGAAAGAGATATCCATACTGTTAGTATTTTGCAGCCTTGTTTAGAATAGCTAAGATTTGGAGGCAACCTAATTGTCCATCAACAGATTAATGGATAAGGAAAATGTGGCACATATATACAATGCGGTACTATTCAGTCATGAAAAAAACGAGATACAGTCATTTGCAACAACATGGATGGAACTGGAAATCATGTTAAGTAAAATAAGCCTGGCACAGAAGGACAAACATCACATGTTCTCACTTTTTTGTGAGATCTAAAAATCAAAACAATTGAACTAATAGAGGTAGAGGGTAGCAGAAAAATTAACCATGGGCTTGGAAAGTTAGTGGGGGGCTTGAGGTGAGGGAGGGATGGTAAATGGGTACAAAAATAGAAAGAATAAATAAGACCTACTATTTGATGGCACAACATGGTGACTATAGTCAATAGTAACTGTACATTTTTTAATAACTTAGAGAATCTAATTGGATTATTCACAATTCAATGGATAAATGCTTGAAGGAATAGATGCCCCATTCTTCAGGATGTGCTTATTTTATATTGCATGTCTGTATCAAAACCAGTTTTGTACCCCATAAAAACATATACCTACTATATACCCACAAAAAATAAAAATAATAAAATGGAAAAATAAAAACTAGCATGGGACTCTGAGAGCTTACAAATGGGTTATTTGACTCTTGAGAACTTTGCCTCATTTCTTCTCAGGCAATATTAGCCACTATTTTCTCTGTGTTCTCCTAACCTTCCCATGATAATGTAGTATGGTGTACATATTTCATTTTATTATATGACTTGTCACATTACGTTATAAGAACTTCTTCATATGGCTATATCTCTTAAAGAACATAAGCTCAGGCTTTGAAGTTAGACAGACATGGGTTCAAATACAGTTTTTTTCCATTCGGATGTTATAACCTTGGGCAAATTATTTAACCTCTCTGAACTGCAGATTTTTCACCTATAAAATGGGAGTAATCATAAATTCGTTATAGTGTGGATACAAATTAAATCATATTATGTAAAGCAGCTACTGCACCCTTGGGAATAAGCTCTCTTCTTTATTGATCAGATACCTTTCACATCAATTTTTATTTCTTAATGCTTAATTCATCATAGCTTCTCAGCAAGTGCAAATAGATATGTGCTGAATAAATTTTCAATACAGAATATCCCCACTTTTAGACAGAAAGTATTTCTGAAGATGTATACTAAAACATTATGTAAAAATTCAGACCATATATGCAGTGCATTTTTATGTTTTGTAATGGCTGACTAACCCTGTTTCTAACACTACAAGATATTTTTGATTTTTCACAGGAAGAAAATTTTGTAAGGGGCTGATATTTCTTCAGAGCTCCAAATGAGAAGAATGCAAATATTCAAAAGGGAGAAAGCTGCTGGCTGTATTGATTAATCAACAATTATCTAATTGTGTGCCAGGCAAAAGAAATGTAAGGCATGATTTCTGCAGTTAAGGAGCTTACAATCTATTTCAGAAGACTGACTCATGAAACAATTATAGCAATTAAGTGCAAAATTGTGTGGTGCTGGTTCTCAATGCAGCAGGAGTCCAGGAAAGGGAGAAATCAATGTGAGCTGCAGAATGTCAGGAAAGGCTACTAAGTTAAGGCTTCAAATAAAAATGTGATTTTTCAGACTTAGGAAGAGAAATGCAGAAAATGAGAGATGATTTTAAGACCCTGATTGTGCCACTGTTCTTTGCTTTCCAATTCCATACCTGAAAAATAATACTGACTTATACCACACATATTTAAACTGAAATTTTTTTCTCATAGTTGACACAAAATGCTTCTCGCATGGGGGCTGCTATAAAGCATCACTAGTTTATAATGCAAAAGTAGAAAATGTATTTTGCATAATATATCATAAAATTAACCCTCATGTAAGTGATTCACTGTTGCATTATAGTATGAAGTGTGATTTTAATTACAAATTTTAAGACCTTACTTGAAGCCATGTTAACTGTTTGATTGTGATAAAGACCAAATTCCAGTAATAGAACTATTTTAATTAAAAGCAATACAAATTAAAAATATTAAATTTTACTAACAAGTTTCAAGTTTTATTTGAAAGACTCCTGTTAACTTATATT
The DNA here is from genome assembly GCA_963573385.1 of Cacajao melanocephalus. Lineage (NCBI taxonomy): Eukaryota > Metazoa > Chordata > Mammalia > Primates > Pitheciidae > Cacajao > Cacajao melanocephalus. The sequence continues at coordinate 42,118 of CAUYLG010050665.1, read as the reverse complement.
TTAAATCAAATTCTTATTTTATATTTCTGGCATTTTGTCACTGCTCTGTTTCTTATACATTTTCTAGTTTAACTGTTTTTCACCAGTATAATTTAATGAAAACAGTAAGCATAGGGTGTCTTAAGAATATATAAATTTTAGAAAACCAGCATTTTTATTGTATGGTAGATACGTATTTATGTGTATAAGATTTAGGCAGGCTTAGATTATCATTGCTTTAACCTTTTATAAAAACTAGTATAATACTACCTGTAAATTTATCCTGCCAGACTATGAATATGCAACATCTTTCCCATGTTATATGTCAATAGCTTGTGTTATGGGGTTCTTAATGATATAAAAATAATAAACCAAAACCCCCAAAATGTACAATATTCTAGCACAGATAAGAAAATTACTGGCTTAAAAAATCATAGAATATAGAAATAAAGGATATTTGGGAAATATTTATTAATTATTCTTGAGGAATAGATTATGAGTCCCTCTGGGAAGTTTAAATTGTGGATGGACAGATATTTTAGAGTGTAATAACAGCATGCAACTGATAAGGGCTCCAAATCCTTTATTTTATATAAACTGGATTAATGGAAGGGAATGGATGACTGGGTAATCCAAAGCAATGAGCAATCCAGCGATCATTCCAATTTATCCTGTATTTTGTATGGGTATTTCTTTAGTGAGTACATGGGTTCCTTGAAAGTTGCATGTAAATATATGCATATGCAAATGTGACAAACCTCATCTGATATAGAGGACAATAATTTTTAAATGAGCTATTTTATAAACTAAAAAAAATTCTCTTTAATAAATCAAATAGAAAAATATATTACACATTTCTATCTGAAGTGCAATGTGGCACATGATGAACAATATATAGTCCCTGTACAGTAGGGGTTTATAAGCTAGTGAGAAAAAATGTATATATGCAAACTATTACAATACAAATCAGATGGTGAGTGTAATAGCTGAGAATACATTCTTTATATGACCTTCTTATATAGACCTCATAACAAAATGCTCAAATGTAGCTCTATAAGGACATCTTTGAGAAAATTAACTACTGGTCTGGATAAGTAGCTTTCCAGTGCTCTAACTTACAAATACAAAATCCTAAAGGACTGAATCTTTAGTGTGTCCCTTAGACTGTCTCCAAAATCAAAGCCTCAAGTAGTATTTGACAGACCATAGACTATAACACAGTTCACTGTGGTGATTACAAAAGGAACTTCTTAATTATCAAGCACATTATTAAAGGTACAAAGTGCTATGAGAGCCTAACAGGAGAGAAACAATAAGAAGGAACTTAGCTCCAGTGAAGGGTTTGGGTAAGATTTCACAGAAGGTCTGGTATTACTGAATTTTGGTGTGGTGTGTGATATAACATGCATGTAAGATGCATGCAAGTTCAGAAATTATAATACAGACAGAAGAAATTAGAAGATAGGCTAGTGTATCAGCCCATTCTCATGCTGCTACCAAAAAAAAAAGTCCAAGACAGAGTAATTTATAAAGAAAATAGATTTAAGTCATTCACAGTTCCATGTTGCTGGAGAGGCCTCAGGAAACTTACAATCATAGGGAAGGAAAAGGAGAAGCAGGCACCATTTTGACAGAGAGGATAAAGTGAGTGCTGAGTGAAGGGTGAAGCACCTTATAAAACCATCAGATCTTGTGAGAACTAACTCACTGTCACAAGAACAGCACAGGAGAAACCACCCCCATAATTCAGTTATCCCCACCTGGTCCTGCCCTTAACATATGGAAATTATCGGAAATCCAATTCAAGATGAGATTTGTGTGGGGCACAGTTAAACCATATAATTCTGCCTCTGTCCCCTCCTAAATCTCATGTCTTTACATTTCAAAACACAGTCATGCCTTTCCAACAGTCTCTCAAATGCTTAGCTCATTTCACCATTAGCCCAAAATTTTAAGTCCAAAGTCTTATCTGAGACAAGGCAAGTCCCTTCTGCCTATGAGCCTGTAAAATCAAAAGCAAGTTAGTTACTTTCTAGATACAATGGGGATACAGGCATTGGGTAAATACACTTGTTCTAAATCAGATAAATTGGTAAAAAAAAAAAAAAAAGTGGGGGGCTACAGGCCTCATGGAAGTCCAAAATCAAATAGGGCAGTCATTAAACCTTAAAGTTCCTAAATAAACTCTTTTGACTTTATGTCTCACACCCAGAGCACATTGATGCAAGAGGTGGGTTCCCAGGGTCTTGGGAAGCTCCACTCCTGTGGCTTTGCAGGGTACAACCCCACACCTGGCTGCTTTCCTGGGTTGGCATTGAGTGTCTGTTGCTTTTTGAGGTACAGGGTGCAAGCTGTTGGTGGATATACCACCCTGGGGACTGAAGAACATTGGCCCTTTTCTCACAGCTTCACTAGGTAGTGCCCCAATGGGGACTCTGTGTGAGGGCTCTGACCCCACATTTTCTTTCTGCACTGCCCTAGCAGAGGTTCTCCATAGGTCTCTGGCTGTACAGCAAACATCAGCCTGGACATACAGGCATTTCCACACATTCTCTGAAATCTAGGCAGAGGTTCCCAAACCTCAATTCTTGACTTCTGTGAACCTGCAGGCTCAACACAAGTTGGAAGCTGCTAAGGCTTGGGGCTTACACCCTCTGAAGCCATGGCCTGAGCTGTACTTTGGCCCCTTTTAGCCATGGCTGAAGCTGAAGGAGCTGGGATGCAGGGCAACAAGTCCTGAGACTGTACACAGCAGGAGGCCCTGGGCTTGGCCAGGAAACCATTTTTCCCTCCTAGGCCTCCACCCCTGTGATGGGAGGGGCTGTAGGGAAGGTCTCTGACATGCCCTGGAGACATTTTCTCCATTGTCTTGGTGATTAGCATTTGGCTCCTTATTACTTATGCAAATGCAAATTTCTGCAGCAGGCTTGAATCTCCCCCCAGAAGATGGATTTTTCTTTTCCACTGCATCATCAGGCTGCAAATTTTCCAAACTTTTATGCTCTGCTTCCTCTTGAATGCTTTGCTGCTTAGAAATTTTTTCCACCAGATACCCTAAATTATCTCTCCTAGGTTGAAAGTTTCACAGATCTCTAGGGCAAGGGCAATGATGCCACCAGTCTCTGCTAGCAAGAATTACCTTTACTCCAGTTTCCAACAAGTTATTCATCTTCATCTGAGACCACCTCAGCCTGGACTTCATTGTCCATATCACTATCAGCATTTTGGTCAAAGCCATTCAACAAGTCTTTAGGAAGTTCCAAACCTTCCCACACCTTCCTGTCTTCTGAGCCCTCCAAGTTTCTAAGAAGTTCCAAACTTTCCCACATTTTCCTGTCTTCTCCTGAGCCCTACAAACTTCCAACCTCTGCCTGTTACCCTGTTCTAAAGTTGCTTTTACATTTTCAGGTATTCTTATAGCAGCAGCTTACTCTCTGTGGTACCAATTTACTGTTAGTCTATTCTCATGCTGCTATAAAGACCAAGACTCGGTAATTTATAAAGAAAAGAGGTTTAATTGACTCACTGTTCCTCATTGCTGGGGAGGCTTCAGGAAACTTACAATCATGGCAGAAGGGGAAGGAGAAGCAGGCACCTTCTTCGCAGGACAGGAAGATAAAGTGAGTGCCGAGCAAAATGGGAAACGCCTTGTGAACCATCAGATCTCGCGAGAACTAACTCATTATCATGAGAACAGCATGGGAGAAACCTCGCCCATGATTTAATTATCTCCACCTGGTTTGGCTCTTGACAGGTGGGAATTATTGTAACTACAATTCAAAAAGAGATTTGGGTGGGGCACAGTCAAACCATATCAGCTAGGAACCAATTACAGAGGGTCTTCAACACTGCTGTAATAAGACTGTGCTTTATGCTGTAGCGGATAGTCAAATTTAAGTATCAGAGTAACAAAAGTGGAGCCATATTTTTAGATGGATTTTTTTTCTACTGGCCATGTGAATACTATAGTAAAGTGGAAAGAAATTAGTTGCATTGAAAACTGTGTGGGCATCGTAAGAGTCCAGGTGAGAAGTCGTGAGGGCCTAGACTATAAGAATGTTAGTACTCTTTTATAGAAGGGGACACATAAAAGGATGATTGCAAAAATAAGACTAAAAGTACTTGACCTGTATATAGCTGTGGGGAAGAGAATAAAGACTACATAGTGACTCTAGATTCCCGTGAAGATGGCAATGTCGTTAATGGAGTTGGGGATACAGGAAGAGACATAAATGTGAAGAAGAGATTCAATATTTGATGTAAGTTTGCAATACCAACAGGCATTCAGAAAGCATTTGGAAATATATATCTGTATATAAAAATAGAAAGCCACAGGGTGGTGAGAGAATAAAAAAACCACCTGTGGTTATTATTAGCAGAAATAATGGAAAAACACATTTCCCTCATTGGACAGTTTCTTTAGGATATTTTTAAGAGGCTAAAGGAGGGAGAGATAATTTTATTTGGTAACATGTTTGTCTTTCTGTTGCCAAAGTAAAGTATGCTATTTCTAGACTATCTGCAGAGTTTTATACTTTTCATCTAAAAATTGCTTTTTAAAAAAGAAAAGTATTTGTAAAGCCATAGACAGCTATTTCATTCTAGACTCAATTACAGGTGTTCATCATTGAGGCAGAAGAAATAGTAAGGATACATATTTATACCACAATTAATATCCTTTTAGTTCATGAATACTAAGAAACAACCACCACCATCTGTAACTGTAGAGAGCCAGAGTAGCCCACCCCCTCTGGGGGGATCAGCAGCCAGGCTGCTGTGAACTTTAGGTGAACTCCAGAGAAGTGAAACCATAATAAGGGAATGTGTATGTCTCGGAGAAGAGCAGTCGGACCTAGTGAAAGATAATCAGCTTTCACTGACCTTGCTGCAAGATAGTTGTTAGCTGAGGTATGTTAACTGAAGTATGAGAATTATAACCACAGGCTCTTCTGGGTAACTGCACCCTCCCTTTGCTATGTGCTTGAGGTAGGACGGGGCCGGAGAAACTGATATTTTCACTTTCCCGGACCGCCTGGCCCCGCTTTTCTCTATGTCTGTCTTTGTATTTTTCTTCATCCCCCACCATGCCCTCTTAGGTCTTTTAACTTTTGTGCAGCACGGGACACAGCACACACCAGATGTAACAAGTATTTATCAATAATATTTAAACGAGAAAATGACCACAATTTCTTATTTGAGGGAAAGAAATCTGAGTGGCTTTAAAATTTAATTTCTCAATAATGCACTATATATTAGATTAAAAGTTTAAAAGCATATTGTGGGTAATAAAAAGTGGGTGTGTAAATCTTTTATGGAAGATATTTCTATGATCTGGTTTATTGCATTGCCTTTTACTGATCTCACCTGAACCATTGAATTGACACTTAACTCCAAACTGTTGTTATGTGTAAGTTTACCTTTTACTTAAAAGTGACATTCCTCTATCTTTTGTGTCAGTTTTCTAAGACAAATTTGCAGAAGTGCACAGGATTGAAATGTAAACCCTTAGGGAGAGCTTACGTTAAATAAAATTGCTGGCAGACATGCTGGTGTTGGTGGGTGTATTATAACACACTTCCTTGGCTTTTGACAGAGTGATTAGGTGGAGGGAATTAGTAAATAAATGTGATAATAACTGAGAAAAACCTGAGTGTTTTTTCATAGGAAGTTAAGAGTTAAGTCTGGATTTGTTGCCTTCATGTATAGGTGAGAGAATAAAAAAGAAAAAGGTATCATGTTGCTATGAGGGAAAAGGGGAACTGGAAATTCAATTTTCTTCTGCAGACCTTTATTCTGCAGTGACTCTTGCAATAAGTCTTATTGTGAGCCAGTCCAGACTCATCATTACAGGTATATGATTCACAGACCCCAGCTCTCGGCATCTTAGGCAAAAAACAAGTGTTATTTCCCAAAATGAAAATATCTTATTCGAAGACCCAATTTTTATAAACTCTGCATTATATATAAAAACCCAGAATAACAAAACAGTTGAGAGTAATTTCAAGTGGATACATAACATAAAACTAAACAATATCTTTTTCTAGCATTATCTTCTCAAAACCAAAGAAGTTTTAAATGTGTATATATGAGATATTGGAAAACTTGCCAGTAGATGGCGTATCATTTTACTATGGATACAGTAAAATATCAGTTTGAAAAGGGCAAACTTCACAAAAATTTCTAAAGTCAAACGTATATCTTTAAAATGTAGAGTTCTATGTTATGATTTATTGTCAACTGTATGTCTTGTTAGTGTGTGAATGTTTACTGAGTCCTGTTAATTTGAACTAAATGTTATTTTAGTTATTTTAATTATCAAATTAAAATGTGGAGAGTTTGTCTACACTATAAACCTGTAAATGATCTGCAACTTGGCCTACTCCAAATACCTGTTTAAAGTAGCTGGACCTTTCTGGTAGTGCTAAGGCAAAAATAATTTGAATTTGAGTCAAACCACATTGTTTCCAGTCTGAGCTTTGCCACTTATTAAGTATTTGACTTTAGGCAACTCAGTTAACATCTCTGAGATTCATGTTCATCTTACGTAAAAAAAGGAATGGAATACCTACTTCACAGATTATAAAAACAAAAGAAAACTATGAAAGAAAAAAAAATTCTGTGAAGCACAGCACAACATAGATTTTGTTTGTTTTACTGGGGGGTGTGGGGGTGGGAGGACATCCCTGGTTGGGCTTGAGCATAGTAGATTTTTAAGGAATGTTGTTTAAATCATGTATGGGGAAAAAGACAGTTATTCAAGAACTGTTATGACAACGATTTGGACATTAAAAAAGGACTTTAATTCTCATCTCATATCATATCCCAAAATAAACTTTAAATAAATGTAAGAGCTAGGCCTAAAACTGAAAACTGTAAAATATCAAGGAAAATATGAATAAGTAATGATCTGCTCTTTAGCAGTGAAGATATTTCTAAGCGTTGAAGGAAAAAAATGAGGAAAACAATTAATAGATCCAATAACACCATACAAAAAGGCAAATAATAGACTAAAAACATTTGCAACATACATTATAGGCATATAATTAAGGCCCATAAGGAAGAATTATTACAAGCCAATTAAAGAAGCACTTGATGTTTTAGAAATGAGCTAAGGTCATGAACAAGCAATTCTCAAATAAGTAATTTTTAAAAAATTACAGTAACCTAAGAAATGCAAGTTAAAATGGGAGGTTTTTCCCTTATAGGTTTGACAATTTATAATAATAATATTCAAGATCAGAAAAGGTGAGATGAAAAGGCCTTCTGCTCATGACATTGTAAATTGGTGAAATCTTTCTGAAGAGAAATTTGGAAATACGTATTCTAAACCTTAAAAATATATATAACATTTGATCAAGCTATTAAAATTTATTGTTCTAAATAATTAAAAGTTTGAACAGACATTATGCATAAAGATATTCATTAAAGAATTAACTATCACAAAATTTAGGACAACTAACATTCTCAACAATATGGGATTGTTTAAGCTACATAGTTGAATAATATGCAGTTATTAAAATCCATTTTGTTACTTTTTAGTTGACACACCATAACTGTACAGATTTATGAGGTACAGAGTGGTATTTCAATGCATGTATACAATATGTAATTATCAAATTAGGGTAGTTATTTCTTTCTGTTGTGAACATTCAAAATCATTTCTTCTAGCAGTTTGGAAATATACAATAAATTATCGTTAACTATAGTCACTTTTCAGTGCTATAGAACATTAGATCTTATTTCTCCTAGCTAGCTGAAATTTTGTATATATTAACAAAACTCTTCCTATCATCTCCTCCTTCCTACCTTCTTACCCTCTAATAACCACTAATCTACTCTCTACGTCTATGGACTTACCTTTTTTAGCTCCCACGTAAGAATGAGAATATGTGCTATTTACCTTTCTGTTCTCAATTCATTTCACTTAACGTAACATTCTCCAGGCCCATCCGTGTTGCCACAGATGACCGGATATCACTTTTTATGGCTGAATAACATTCCATTGTGTATATATACCAAGCTTTCTTTATCTGTTCATCTGTTATTGGACACCTTGGTTGATTCCAAATCTTGGCTATTGTGAATAGTGCTGCAATTAACATGGGGGTACAGATGTCTCTTCAATATACTGATTTCTCTTTGGTTATATACAAATGTACATGTATACACACATTTTTTAAAAAGTATACACCAAAAATTTACAAATTTTTGTTTTCTAGTGTTCTTTCTTTTTAAGTTTTATAAAATGAGCATGTGTTAATAAAAAAATAGTATGTATTATTTTTAAAACCTGTAATTCTGCCTCAACATATAAATATTTAAAGAAAAACAAGTAAAAGATCCCGTAAGTAATTCACATGAAACATTTAGCTAACATAAAGTGCTATATAAATATTAGTTATGACTGTTATTACTATTATCATCATCACTGATTTTCAACAGAAATATTTGAAGTCCCTTTTTTGTACTTGAAACATGCCACTTCCTCAATGATTTATACATTGTACTTTACTGAAAGGATACTTAAATATATTCTAGTTCGACTCTCTCCTTCTATCAGCCAGGTTATATAGTGTTGATTTGGCTTGCTTAAGAGATTACAGTTAATTTACAAAAAAATTGGGATCAAACCTAAACTTCCTCCTAAGATCCACATACACATTGCTGTATTGGGATTACCTTGTTTTAAAGCTCACTGAAGGAGTCATTAAAACAAGACACGTCCCTGATTGCTTATCATGTTCTAAGACTCTGAAAACCCACTGTACACCAATGACATAAATGTTTTATGTTTTTCATTTTTTAGATTTGTAGAAACTTGGCCTCAAATCATGTAATGAAATGTCAATGTCTCAGGCCAACCAGAGCATCAGAATAAAGTAGAATGTATCAGATATTTGAAATCCAGAATTTTTGTCTTACATCTAAATAATAAATAATGATTGATGAATTATTCAGCATCAGAGACATATTGATTCATTTACATAACAAATATTTATTAAGGTGCTACTATTATGGTAAGCATTGTATGAGGTACTGGGGAATTAGTTTTGAAAAAGATGCACATAGTCTCTGCTCCCATGTAGCTTTCAGTCCAGAGTGGAAAGATTTTAGTTCAATTTTGAACAAAATTTTGGAAACAAACTTCTGGTTCTACTAAACCTTTCAAACAAGATTATACTCTGCTGTCTTTACCCAACTCTACTGGGTTTGATCTCTCTATATATTTGATTTTTTATATTAAAATGTTTGACTAATAATAATGTGTATATTCAAGGTATACAATGTGGTGATTTGATATAAACATACACTGTGTACTGATTACCACATTCTAATTAACACATACATTATCACCCATAGTTACCATTTGTGTGTGTGTGTGCATATGTGTGTGTACATGTACTAAGGACACCTAAAATCCACTCTTATCAAATTTCAAGTAAGCAATAAAGTATTATTAACTATAGCCACTATGCAGTACATAATATCCCTAATATTTATTTATCTTATAACTGATTTCTACCATTTGAACAACATCTCCCTATTTCCCCTAATCTCCATGCATTTGATTATGACTGGAGTTTCCCCCCTCCATTATGTACTGGTACTTTTCTATTCCTGCTTCTGATTCTAGTAATAGAGGATGTAGTTAATACTCACTATGGTAGGGCATGTAACTATAGACATGACCTTCTACCTCAGAACAGAAAAGAGCTTTTTACAGGGGAAGTAGTGTTTGTACATTTGGCACTCCTAATGCCTGATTTGGTATTCAGGTTCTTGGGCTTGCAAAGGCAAACTTTTGAAATTTTTTCAACCTTATTTTCTGCCTAAAAATCAGAATATTTAATGTATTTAAAGATTTGGGTGACTAACTCATTAAAAAATTTTGGATGAGACAGGGTCTTTCTCTGTTGCCAAGGCTGAAACGCAGTGGTTCGATGACAGCTCACTGCAACCTTGAACACCTGGGCTTAAGTGATTTTCCCATGTCAGCCTTCAAGTAGCTGACATTACAGGTGTGAGTCACTGTTCCTGGCTAAAAATATTTTGTTCAGTTTGGCAAGTCATTACATATAAACAAGTGGAAATTTCAGAACTTATTTTGTGTGGATGCCAGTATTAGAGAACAAAATGCCGGCTCTGAGATCTCATCTCTTATTGCTGAGGTTGAGACTTGATTTGTTTACAGGTGGGAATGAAAGGTCAAGGGCCAGGATAATATGATCAGAATTTAAGATTCAAGAGCCGGGAGAGCTCATAGTAATGCAGGGGTAATAGTTGCTTTGATAGAAAGTTGAGAAACACACACACACACACACACACACACACACACACACACACACACACACATAGTTATTCAGCTAAAATATTTGCATTTGGATGTGGCAAGTGGTTAGTCCATTAAGACCTGAAGAATCTGTGGATAGCGAGTGTTTGCACATCTAATATCAGGCTTAGAATATTCTTAATGATCCAAGTGTTAGGTATTGAACTTTCAGGGAAAGAGAAAATCAGTTATTCTTAAAATTAATTATATACACTTCCAGGATCCAGAAACTGCTTGCTGGCTTCATTTTTAATGACTGAATTTGCTATGAGATCTGTGAGAGTTGCAGTGTTTTTGGAGAATATATATCTATCGTTTTTCACTTCAGATAAATTGTTTTTGAATACTGAAGCTTAGTCACCTTAAGGGAGAAGGTATTACTGAAATCCTAATCTTCACATATCACTTTCTCAATGGCATTTCAAAATTTTTAAAAAATAATGAAAAATTTCAAGCATTAAAAAAATTATAGGTCATAATATCAACAATCTTGTATAGATTCCTTAACCTAAGGAATTATTTTTACAATTGAAGTCTCCCAGTTTTGTGTTATTACACTCATCCCTTCATTATTACACATTGCCAAATTTTATATTAAATATGTGTATTATTTTACACTTCTGCCATTGGTGTATGACAATTTTTGCTGCCTCACATTTTTCCCATCACTTCTTATTGTCAGATTCTACTTTTTGCAAATATTGTGGGTGTGACCTGGTATTTCACATTCTTTTAATATACGTTCCTTCATCTTTAGAGAGGTTATAATTGTTTATTGAATATTTCTATTTCTTTTACTGTGAAAGTCAGTTCACATTTTCTGATGATTTTGTATTGGTCAGACTTGTAGAACTTCAGAACCAGAAATACCATTTGACTCAGCAATCCTATTACTGGGTAGATACCCAAAGGATTATAAATCATTCTACTATGAAGACACTTGTACACATTTGTTTATTGCAGCACTATCCACAATATCAAAGACTTGGACCCAACCCAAATGCCCATCAATGATAGACTGCATAAAGAAAATGTGGCACATATACACCATGGAATACTATGCAGCCATAAGAAATGATGAGTTCATTCATGTCTTTTGCAGGGACATGGATGAAGCTGGAAAACATCATTCTCAGCATACTAACAGAAACAGAAAATCAAACACCATATGTTCTCATTCATAAGTGGGAGTTAAACAATGAGAACACAGGGAAACAAGGAGGGGAACATCACACACCAGGGTTTATTGGGAGATGGGGGACTAAGGGAGGGTAGCATTAGGAGAAATACCTAATGTAGATGATGGGTTGATGGTTGCAGCAAATCACCGTGGTACATGTATGCCTATGTAACAAACCTGCATTTTTTGCACATATATCACAGAACTTAAATTATAATTTAAAATAATTTTTAAGTAATAGACATTGCACATATGTTTTCAGGTTACAATTTTTCCTAGTTATTTATGATGCCTTCTGATCCAGATAAAATTTTCTGAGAAAAAAAGAAGGTAATTTATTAAAGTTCTTAGTGAAGTGCATGATATGGTATATACTGAGTGATTGTTAGCCATTACTATCATGACTTACTTTTTAGGCTGGTAAAATGTACATAACATAAAATTTAGCATTTTAACCATTTTTACATTTTACATGTAAAATTCAGTGTCATTAAGTACATTCACAATGTTGTGTAATCATTACCACTACCAATTACCAGAAAATTTTCATCATCCCACAGAGAAACTCTACCCATTACACAATAGCTTCTATTCTTCCCCATCCCCACCTAAGCCCCTGGTAGTCTTCATTATACTTTCTGTTTCTATGAATTTGCCTATTGTAGGCCCTTCATATAAGTGGGATCATACAATGTTTGTCACTTAGCATAATATCTTCAAGGTACATTCTGTAGCATGTGTCATAATTTTCTGCCTTTATAAGACTGAATAATATTTCATTTATGAGTATACAAATATATATCACATTTTGCATACCCCTTCATCTATTAATGGACATTGGGATCATTTCTATCTTTTGGCTATTGTGCATTATACAGCTGTGGACATTGGTGTGCAAGTATCTGCTATCTTCTTTCAATTATTTTTGGTATATACCTAGAAGTAGAATTGCTGGTTCATATAGCAATTCTATGTTTAACTTTTTAAATAACCACCATATTGATTTCCACAGTATCTGCATCATTTTACATTTCTACCCGAAATGCACAGGGGTTCAAATTTATTCATTTTTTAACTAATACTTGTTTTTTTTATAATACCCATCCCAATGTTGTGAAATGGTATTAATTATGGTTTGATTAATATTTTTGTAACTACTAATGATGATTGAGATTATTTTTGTTTGCTTACTTGTCATTATTGTATTTTCTTTAGAAATATGGCTATTCAAGTCATTTGCTTATTTTTGATTTTTTTTAATTGTTGCTGTTCAGTTGTAGAAGTTATTTGTATCTTCTGAAAAGGAACCTCTTATTAGAAACAGGATTTCTAAATATTTTCTCCCATCATATGGGTTGCCTGTTCACTATATTGACAGTATGCTTTGATGCACACAAGTTTTAATTTTTTTAAGTCCAAGTTTTCTATTTTCTTCTTTTGTTACCTGTGCTTTTGGTGTTATATTCAGGAACTCCTTTCCAAATACAATGACATTGGATTTTTCTTTGTTTTCTTCTGAAAGTTTTACACATATAGCTTTTACATCTAGGTATTTGATCCATTTTCAGTTAATTTTTGTATATTGTGTAAGGTAAAGGTCCAACTTCACTATTTCGCATATGGATATCCAATTATTCAAGCATATTTTGTTGAAAACACTGTGCTTTCTCCCATTGAATGGTCTTGGCATCTTCATAAAAATATAACTGACGATGTATGTGAGGCTTTATTTTTTAGCTATCTTTCGTATTTCGCGAGTGTATATGTCTGCCCTAAGACTAGTACCAGGGAGATGGAGCAAGATGGCGGAATAGAAGGCTCCATCGATTGTCCACCTGCAAGAACACCAAGTTAACAAATATCTAGAGAGAAAAAAAAGCCTTTATAAAAACCAAACATCAGGTGTGCAGTCATAATACCTAGTGTCAAATATCTATTGCTGAAAGAGGAACTGAAGGGATAGAAGAGAACAGTCTGGAATCACAAATGCCACCACTGTTCCATCCTTGGCAGCAGTAGGTGCAGAGATCATCTCTGGGTGCTGGAGGAGGGAGGGAACACAGCAGTGCTAAGTCATTGAACTCAGTACTGTCCTATTAGAGCATAAAGGAAAACTGGAATTTCAACCAGCCCTAGCAAGAGGGGAATTGCCAATTGCAGTAGTTCAAACTTGAGTGTCTGCAAATCTCACCACAGAGGCCTACAGCACTCTATATCTCCAAGGAAACTTGAAAGGTGGTCTAGGCCATAATAACTGCAATTCTTAGGTGAGTACTAGTGCTGTACTAGGCTTAAAAATAGTGGCCTGGGATGACAGGGGACATACTGAGACACCAGCTGTGGCGGCCAAGGAAGTGCTAGCATCACTTCTTCCCTACCCCAGGTTGTATAGTTTATGGCCCTCAAAGAGACTTCTTCCCTCTGCTTGAGGAGAGGAGAGGAAAGAGTGGGGAAGACTTTGTCTGGCATCTTGGATGCCAGCTCAACCACAGCAGGATAGGGCTCTGGAAAGAGTCATGATGCCCCTGTTCCAGGCTTTAGCTCCCAGAGAACATTCCAAGACACAGTTTGGGCCAGAAGGGAAGCTAAATTCTTGAAGGAAAGGACCCAGTTCTGCCAGCATTCATGACCTGCTAACTGAATAACTGTTGGGTACTGAATAACCAGCAGCAATATCCAGGTACTACATTGAGAGCCTTGAGTGAGCCTCTGAGAATTGCTGGCCTCAGGTGAGACTCAGCACATTACCAACTGTGGTGGCTATGGGGCAAACTTCTGCTTGAGAAAAACAAAGGGAAAAGTAACAGGGACTTTGTCTTGCACTTTACATACCAACATGGCCAAAGGGGGCCAGAGAATCTAGTGGACTCTTGCATACCCAAGATTCTTGGATGAATGTCTTGACTCTCATCCATGATTCTTGGCTGAAATGGCATTTTGGGACCTCCCCTGGGACAAAAGGGAGCCCACTGCCCTGAAGGGTGAGTACCAAGTCAAGCAGCATTTACCACAAGGTGACTTAAGAGCCCTTGGGCTTTAAGGGAACATTGGCTGGTAGTCAGGAAGTATTCTTCATGATCTGGGGTGGCTATGGCTACAGGGTGAGGCTCCTCTGCCCTTGGAAAGGAGAGGAAAGAGTGGGAAGTACCATGTCTTGTGGTTTGAGTGCCAGCTCACCTGCAATACAGTAGAATACCAGGTAGAATTCTAAGGTTTTGACCCTAGTTCCTGAATCTCAGATAGTACCTCTTGACCTACTGAGGGCCTGGGAGACTTCACCTCCCTTAAGGTAGGGACACAGACCGGGCTGATTTTGCCACCTGCTGATTTGACTGTAGAACTCTGAGGCCTTGAGCAAATATAAACTGTAGCCTGGGAGTAGTTAGAGCAGGCCTTGAGTGAGACCCAGCACTGTGTTGAGTTCAGGACTGATCTGGTGAAGTCATAGTGATGATGGCCACAGGAGTGCTAGTGTTACTGCAATCCCAGAAGTAGATGGCACAGAACACACAGAGATACTTTATTTGTTTGTTAGAAAATACAACAAGACAGCAAGAATCTCTGCCTGATAACCCAGAGAATTCTTCTGAATCATGGCCAAAACCATCAAGGCAGTACTTCCATGAGTCTGCAAAAATGACAGTGTTACTGTACTTGGGGTACCCCTAAAGTAGATACAGTTTATATTACAACATTTAAGTTCTTTCAAATGTGTAGAAAGCCTTTGCAAGAAGGATCCTACAAATAACGCCAGACAGTGAAGACTTCATAAATATCTCTACCTGGGACCTGATAGCTTCACTGCTGATACCTGCCAAACATTTAAAATAGAACTAACACCAATCCTACTCAAACTATTCCAAAAAATAGAGGAGTAGGAAATACTGTGAAAGTCAATCTATGAGACAAGTATTACTCTGATACCCAAACCAAAGACACATCAAACACAAGAAAACTGCAGGCCAATATCTTTGATGAATATCAATTCAAAAATCCTCAACAAAATACTAGCAAACCTAATCTAACAATATATTAATAGGATCATTCATCATGGCCAAGTGGGATTGATCCCTGGGATACAAGAGTGGTTTAACATATGTAAATCAATCAATGTTATCTATCATATCAACAGAATAAAGGATAAAACTATAAGATAATTTTAATTTATGATTGAAAAACCATTTGATAAAATTCAACATTCTTTCATGATAAAAATCCTGAAAGAGCTGGGAATAGGAGAAACATGCCTCAACATATTCAAAGCCATATATGAGACCCACATGTAATATACTGAATGGAGAAAAATGGAAAGCCTTTACTCTTAGATCTGGAACACTGCAAGGATTTCCACTGTCACCATTTTATTCAATATGGTACTGGAGTCCTAGCAAGAGCAATCACACAAGGGAAAGAGATAAAGTACATCCAGATTGGAAAGAAAGAAGTCAAACTATCCTTATTTGCTGCTGATACATTATATTTGGAAAAACCTAACGACTCCACAAGAAAGCTATTAAAATGGATAAACAAATTCAGTAAAGTTACAGGATACAAAATCAACATACAAAACTCAGTAGCATTTCTAAATGCCAACAGTGAACAATCTGAATAAGAACTTACAATAGCCACTAATGAAATTAAATACCTAGGAATTAATTTAACCAAATAAGTGAAATGACTCTATAATAAAAACTATAATAACTAATGAAAGAAATTGAACAAGACACCAAAAATGGAAAAATATTCTATGTTCATGGATTGTAAGAGTCAGTATTATTAAAATTTCCATGCTACTTAAAGCAATCTACAAATTCAATGCAATTCTTATCAAAATACCAGTGACATGTTTCACAGAAATAAAAAAGATCTTAAAACTTATATGAAACCTCAAAAAATCCAGAGTAGCCAAAAGTATCCAAAGCAAAAAGAACGTAACTGGAGGAATCACATTACCTGACTTCAAATTGTGCTACAGAGTTATAGTTAAAAAACAGCATAGTAGTGGCATAAAAATAGATACATAGACCCGTGGAATAGAATAGAGAACCCAGAAAGAAATGTACTCACCTACAGTTAACTCATTTCTATGAAGGTGTTCAGAACCTTTACTAAGGAAAAGATATTCTCTTCAAGAAATGGTGCTGGGAAAACAGGTTATCTACATGGAGAAGAATGAAACTAGATCCTTATATCTCACCATAAACCAAAATCAAATTAAAATGGATCACAGATTTAAACTAAGACCTCAAACTATGAAAGTACTAGAAAACAATGGGAAACACCTCCAGGACATTTGTCTGGGCAAATACTTCTTGAGCAGTACCGCATGAGCACAGGCAACTAAAGCAAACATGAACAAATGAGATCACATCAAGCTCTAAAGCTTCTACACAGCAAAGGATATCATCAATAAAGTGAAGAGAAAAAACAGAATGGGAGAATGTATTTGCAACCTACCCATCTGACAAGGGATCAGCTACCAGAATATATAAGGAGCTCAAACAACTCTATAGGAAAAATTAATCTGATAATTTGATCAAAAGATGAGCAAAAAATTTGAATAGATATTTGTCCAAAAAAGGCATATAAATGGCAAACAGGCATATGAAAAGGTGGTCAACATCATTGATCATCCAAAAAATGCAAATTGAAACTACAATGAGATATTTTCTCACCCCGTTTAAAATGGCTTATAGCCAAAAGACAGGCAATTATACATGCTGACAAAGATGTGGAGAAAAGGGAACCCTTGCACAGTGTTGATGGGAATATAAATTATTACAAACACTATGGAGAACAATTTGAAGGTGTCTCAAAAAAGTAAAAACTGAGCTACCATATAACCCAGCAATTCCACTGCTGGGTATATATTCCAAAGCAAAGACTATCAGTATATCAAAGAGATGTCTGCACTCTTGTGTTTCAGCACTGTTTACTATAACTAAGATTTAGAAGCATCCTGTGTCCATCAATAGTTGAATGGATGAAGACAATGTTGTACATATACCATATACACAATGTAATATTATTCAGCAACATGAAAGAATGATATTCACTCATTTGCAGCAACATGGATAGAATTGGTGATCATTATGTTAAGTGAAATTAGCCAGGCATAGAAAGACAAGCATCATATGTTCTCACTTATTTGTAAGACCTAAAAATCAAAACAATTGAACTCATGAACATAGAGAGTTACCAGAGGCTGGATGGAGTAGTGTCAGGGAAGGGGAGGTGGGAATGGTTAATTGTTACAAAAAATTTAGTTAGAATTAATAAGACTTATTATTTGATGGCACAACATCTTGACTATAGTTGATAATCACTTAATTGTATATTTTAAAATTAAAAATGCGATTGGATTGTCTGTAACTCAAATGATAAATGCTTGAGGGGATGGATTCTGCTTCTCCATGATGTGCTTATTTCACATTGCATGGCTGTGTGAAAATATCTTATGTACCCCATAAATATATATACCTACTATGTACCCACCAAAAGAAAATAATAATATAATAAAACATATAGTGCGAGTAATGCACTCTTTTGATTACTGTACCTTTTATGCCAGTGAATTTTAGAATCAGGAAGTGTGAAATATCTAATCTTGTTCATCTATTTCAAGATGGTTTTGGCTAGAGTTCTTTAAAATTCCATATGAATTTTAGGGTGAATTCTTTTAAAATTTCTGCAAAAAATGCTGTTGAAATTTTGATAGAAATTGCATTGAATCTGTAGAGCACTTAGGGTTGTAAAGTCATCTTAATATTGGCTTCCAACTTATGAACCTGGCATGTCTTTTTATTTATATCTTCTTTATTTCAATGTTTTTAATTTTCAGTGCACAAGTCTTTCATCTCCTTGCTTAAATTTATTATTTTATTATTTTGTATGCTGTTGCAAATGACATTTTTAAATAAATCTTTTTCTTATAGATTGATTAGTGTTAGTGTGTAGAGATTCAGCAGATTGTACATTGATGTTGTATCCTGAAATTTTGCTAATTTCATGTATTAGCTCTAATATTTTTGTTTGGAATCTTTAGGGTTTCTTACACATAACTGTTACATACAGATGTTATCTGCATAACATGCACATGTCATGTCACTTCTCTAGAAAATGTCTCCAAATTCTTACCATAATTTGGAGTAAAAGTTAAATAATTTTCTTGTCTCAAGAAATAAGAAGATATTCCATCCTCAAACAGAGATCTCTTCTTACTTTCTAGTTTGGATTTTTTTTTCTTGCCTATTTCTTTGGATGGAACTTTCAATACTGTATTGAAATATAAGTGGCAAAAGCAATCATCCTTGTCATCCTTGCCCTGTTCCTATTCTTATAAAAAAGTTTTCAGTTTCTCACCTTTGATTATGATGTTAGCTATGGGCTTCTCACATATTATCTGTATCATCTTCAGAGAGTTTCCCTGTATTTTAAATTAACTGGATATTTTTATCAAGAAAGAGTGTTGAATTTTTCAATTTTTTTTGCATCAGTTGACATGACCATGATTTTTCATTTCATTTTATTAATGTGGTGAATTACATTGATTGAGTTTCATATGGTGGACTATTATTGCATTCCAGTAATGAATCCCATTGGTCATAATGTATAGTCTTTTTAATAACCTGCTGAATTCAGTTTGCTAGTATTTTGATGAAGCATTGTGCATTCATATTTATAAGAAATGTTGGTCTGTAGTTTTATTTTCTTATAGAGTCATTGTCTGGCTTTGTCTGGTTTTATCAAATGACTTAGAAAGTGTTCCTTCCCCTTTAACTTTTTGGAAGTGTTTGCGAAGGATTGATATTGGTTCTTTAAATAACTCATAAATTTCACCAATGATGCATCTGGTCCTGGGCTTTGCTTTGTTGGGAGGATTTTGATTACCGTTTCAATGTCTTTACTAATTCAAGGTCTATCTTGATTTTCTATTTTTTCATAAGTTAGTTTCAGTAGATTATATGTTTTTTGGGAATTTGTCCATTTCATCCAAGTCATCTAATTTGCTGGCATAAAAATGTTCATAGTCATCTCTTGTAATTATTTTTCAGCTCTTTAAGATCAGTAGTAATGCCCCCACCTCCATTTCTGATTCTGATTTTAATTCTGATTTCATTTCTGATGATAACTTGAGTCTGACAATTTGAGTCTCTCTCACTCTTTTGCTTGCTCTCACTCTCACTCTCAGTCAATATAGCTAAAGGTTTGTCTATTTTGTTTATCTTTTCAAAGTTAGTGTTTACTTTTGCCTGAAGGTACAAAGTTGGGTGTTGATTGGAGATCTTTCTTCTTTTTCACTGTATATCTTTATAGCTATACATTCTCCTGCTGAATCTTACAAGTTTCACATCTTGTTTGAGAAGCTCTTCCTTATCTTGACATCATGAAGATATCCTTACATTATCTTTGAAAAGCTTTGTACTTTTCTCTTTTACAATTAGATTTTTTAGCACTATGTGAGGTAGAGTTTGGCTTTTTTTTTTTTCACGTTGATACTCCATATCTCAGGATCATTTATTGAAAACTTATCAATTCCTCACTAATACTTAATGTCATCTCTGCGTATATGTAATGATCACACGGTCATGAAACAGTTTCTGTCCTGTTTTCTGTTCTGCCAGTTTATGTGTCTATATCAGCATCATTACCATACTGTGCCAATTGCTATAGCTCTAACACAAGTCCTGATTACAGGTATATCAATTCCTTCATTTTTTTTTTCTTTCTTCAAGAGTATCTTGGCTGTTCCTAGCCATTTTTGTTTTCATGTAAATTTTAGCATCAGCTTTTCAAGTTTTTACAAATGGGATTTTGTTACTGTAATTACATTGTACCAGTAGATCAATTCAAATCCTTAAACATGGTATGTCTTCTAATTTTTTTAGGTATTCTTTTTTTTTTTTTTCACTTTGTAAGCATTTCTTCTTTGATTTAACCCACCAGCACTATGACTACCGTCACTCACTGATTCATCAAAAAACTTCGGCAAATAATTACTTTACTTGTTTTTATTAACCTTTCCTAAATGTATGTAGCATTCACATTTATTTAAATGTTTAATAAAAATGTGTATGGGATCTTTATTTAGAGATTAGGGTTTTTTTTAAATTGTACTTTAATTTCTGGAATACATGTGCAGAATGTGAAGGTTTCTTACATAGGTATACATGTGCCATGGTAGTTTGTTGCACCTATCAACCAGTCATTTATATTAGGTATTTGTCCTAATGCTATTCCTCCTCTAGTTTCCCACCCCTTAAACGGGCCCCGGTGTGTGATGTTCCCCTTCCTGTAACCATGTGTTCTCATTGTTCAACTCTCACCTATGAGTGAGAACATGCCATGTTTGGTTTTCTGTTCTTGTGTTAGTTTGCTGAGAATGATGGTTTCCAGCTTCATCCATGGCTCTGCAAAAGACATGACCTCATCATTTTTTATGGCTGCATAGTATTCTATGGTGTATATGTGCCACATTTTCTTTATCCAGTCTATCACTGATGGGCATTTGGGTCGGTTCCAAGTCTACATTGTTGTAAAGACTGCTGCAATAAACATATGTGTGCATGTGTCTTTATGGTAGAATGATTTATATTCTGTTGGGTATCTACCCAAGTAATAGGATTGCTGGGTCAAATGGTATTTCGGGTTCTAGATCCTTGAGGAATTGTCACGCTGTCTTCCACAATGGTTGAACTAATTTACATTTCTGCCAACAGTGTAAAAGCTTTTCTATTTCTCCACATCGTCTCCATCATCTGTTGTTTCCTGACTTTTTAATGTCCACCACTCTAACCGATGTGAGATGGTATCTCATTGTAGTTTTCATTTGCAGTTCTCTAATGACCAGTAATGTTGAGGGTTTTTTTAATATGTTTTTTGGCCACATAAATGTCTTCTTTTGAAAAGTGTCTGTTCTTATCATTTACCCACTTTTTAATGGGGTTGTTTGTTTTTTCTTGTAAATTTGTTTGTTTATTGTAGATTCTGGATATTAGCCCTTTGTCAGATGGATAAATTGCAAAAATTTTCTCCCATTCTGTAGGTTTCCTGTTCACTCTGATGATAGTTTATTTTGCTGTGCAGAAGCTCTTTAGTTTAATTAGATTCCACTTGTCAATTTTGGCTTTTGTTGCCATTGCATTTGATGTTTTAGTCATGAAGTCTTTGCCCATGCCTGTGTCCTGAATGGTATTGCCTAGGTTTTCTTCTAGGGTTTTTATGGTTTTAGGTCTTATGTTTAAGTCTTTAGTCCATCGTGAGTTAATTTTTGTATAAGGTGTAAGGAAGGGGTCCAGTTTGAGTGTTCTGCATATGGCTAGCCAGTTTTCCCAACACCATTTACTAAATAGGGAATCCTTTCCCCATTGCTTGTTTTTATCAGCTTTGTCAAAGATCAGATGTTTGCAGGTGTGTGGTGTTATTTCTGAGGCCTCTGTTCTGTTCCATTGGTCTATTTATCAGTTTTGATACCAGTACCATGCTGTTTTGGTTACTGTAGCCTTGTAGTCTAGTTTAAAGTCAGGTAGCATGATTTCTCCAGCTTTGTTCTTTATACTTAGGATTGTCTTAGCTATGTGGGCTCTTTTTTGGTTCCATATGAAATTTAAAGTAGTTTTTTCCAATTCTGCAAAGAAAGTCAATGGTAGCTTGATGGGGACAGCATTGAATCTGTAAATTACTTTGAGGATTTATGTCCATTTTCGCCATATTGATTCTTCCTATTTATAAGCTTAGAATGTTTTTCCATTTGTTTGTGTCCTCTTATTTCCTTGAGCAGTAATTCGTAGTTCTCCTTTAGGAGGTCCTTCACATCCCTTGCAAGTTTTATTAATAGGTATTTTATTCTCTTCATAGCAATTCTGAGTGGGAGTTCACTCATGATTTGGCTCTCTGTTGTTTATTATTGGTGTGTAGGAATGTTTGTGATTTTTGCACATTGATTTTCTATGCTGAGACTTTGCTGAAGGAGATTTTGAGCTGAGACGATGGGGTTTTCTAAACATACAATGATGTCATCTGCAAACAGAGACAATTTTGATTTCCTCTCTCCCTATTTTAATACCATTTTATTTCTTTGTCTCGACTGGTTGCCCTGGCCTGAAATTCCAATGCTATGTTTAATAGGAGTGGTGAGAGAGGGTATCCTTATCTTGTGTTGGTTTTGAAAGGGAGCACTTCCAGTTTTTGCCCATTCAGTATGATATTGGCTGTGGGTTTGCATAAATAGCTCTTATTAGTTTTGAGATACGTTCCACCAATACCTAGTTTATTGAGCATTTTTAGTATCAAGGGGTGTTGAATTTTATTAAAGGCTTTTTCTGCATCTATTGAGGTAATTATGTGGTTTTTGTCATTGGTTCTGCTTATGTGATGGATTATGTTTATTGATTCGCCTATGTTGAACCAGCCTTGCATCTCTGGGATGAAGCTGACTTGATTGTGGCGGTTAAGCTTTTTGATGTGCTGCTGGATTTGGTTTGCCAGTATTTTATTGAGAATTTTTGCATTGATGTTCATCAGGGATATTGGCCAGAAATTTTCTTTCTTTTTTTTTTTTTTTTTTTGGTCTCTGCAGGTTTTGGTATCAGGAAGAAGCTGCCCTCATAAAATGAGTTATGGAGGAGTCCTTCTTTTTCACTTGTTTGAAATAGCTTCAGAAGGAATGATACGAGCTCCTCTTTGTACCTCTGGTAGAATTTGGCTGTGAACCCATCTGGTCCTGGAATTTTTTTGGTTGGTAGGCTATTAATTGCTGCTTCAATTTCGTAAGTTGTTATTGGTCTATACAGGGATTCGACTTCTTCCTGGTTTAGTCTTGGGAGGGTGTATGTGTCCAGGAATTTATCAATTTCATCTAGATTTTCTAGTTTATTTGCGTAGAGGTGTTTATAGTATTCACTGATGGTAGTTTGCATTTCTGTGGGATCAGTAGTGATATCCCCTTTCTCATTTTTGGTTGTGTCTATTTGATTCTTCTCTCTTCTTTATTATTCTGGCTAGTGGTCTATCTATTTTATTGATCTTTTCAAAAATCCAGCTCCTGGATTCATTGATTTTTTGAAGGTTTTTTTTTTTTCTCAATATCTCCTTCAGTTCTGCTCTGATCTTAGTTGTTTCTTGTTTTCTGCTCACTTTTGAATTTGTTTGCTCTTGCTTCTGCAGTTCTTTTAATTGTGATGTTAAGGTTCGATTTTAGATTTTTCATGCTCCTTTAGCTCAGAGGAGTTTGTTGTTACCTACCTTCTGAAGCCTACTTTTGTCAATTCGTCAAACTCATTCTCCATCCAGTTTTGATCCTTTGCTGGCTAGGAGCTGTGATCCTTTGCAGGAGAAGAGGGGTTCTGGTTTTTGGATTTTTCAGCCTTTTTGCCCTGGTTTCTTCCCATCTTCATGGGTTTACCTACCTTTTGTCTTCAATGTTGGTGATCTTCGGATGGGGTTTCTGAATGGACATTCTTTTTGTTGATATTGATGCTATTCCTTTCGTTTGTTGGCTCTCCTTTTGACAGGGCCCTGTGCTGCAAGTCTGCTGGAGTTTGCTGGAGGTCCACTCCAGACCCTGTTTGTCTGGGTATCACCAGCAGAGGCTGCAGAACAGCAAAGATTGCTCCCTGTTCCTTCCTCTGGAAGCTTTGTCCCAGAAAGGCACCCACCAGATGCCAGCCAGAGCTCTCGTATATGAGGCGTCTGTCGGCACCTGCTGGGAGGTATTTCCCAATCAGGAGACATGGGGGTCAGGGACCCACTTGAAGAGGCAGTCTGATCCTTAGCAGAGCATGAGCTCTGTGCTGGGAGATCCACTGCACAGAGCCAGCAGGCAAGGATGTTTAAGTCTGCTGAAGCTGTGCCCACAGCCACCCCTTCCCCTCAACTGCTCTGTCCCAGGGAGATGGAAGTTTTAACTATAGGCCCCTGACTGGGGCTGCTGCCTTTTTTTCAGCTATGCCCTGCCCAGAGAGGAGGAATCAAGAGAGGCAGTCCGTCTAAAGCAGCTTTGCTCAGCTGCAGGTGGCTCCACCCTGTTGGAACTTCCAGGTATTCTTTAATGTACCAAAATAAAGTATAAAAAGTTACTCCTGTGGAAAAGTCACATATATTACATTAGATTTATTCCTAGATATATACACATACCCATAGATATGGACATTTAAATATTATTTTTAACCATTTGATGTTGACATAAAAAATAATCATTGGTTTTTTTATTCAGGAACATGTTAAGCTCCTTTGTTAATTCAAAAATTTATCTGTCAATTATTTTGACTTTCTACAAAACAATTGTATTATTTGTGAAAAATTACAAAACTTGCAGCAAAATGTTGAATAGAAATTGTGATACACATCATCTTTTCTTTGTGTCTTAATATCAAAGGAGATATTCCCAATGTTTCATCATGACATATCATGTCTTCTGTAGCTTTCTTTGGAGATACTCATTAAAAAATTAAGAAAATTTGCTGTTTTCTTTCGCTAACAGTTTTGACTGACTTTAGTCATAAATTAATGTTTAATTTTATCAAGCTTCTTAACCTATCAGTATAATTTTGTGTATTTTCTCTCAATTTGTTAATGTGAAAAATTACATTATACAATTTTTTAAAGATGCTATATTATATTTTAATATCCAGGAATAAGATCCATTGGTCATTTTATATTATTCTTTTTACACATTGCTTTGTTCTGTTTATATTTTGTTTGGGAAATTTTGATGTGTTTATGAGTGATATTGCCTTTATCTTTTGCTATATGGTCCCTGATGGGCTTTGGTAACATAAATATTCTATTGTTATAAAATGAATACGGTAATATTACTTCTTTTTCTTATTCTCTTGTAGAGTCTTGTAACAATAAAATTATTTTTAAGTATTTGGTGTAAATTATCTAAGGTAATTAAACTTGGGGTTTTCTTCGCAGAAAAAATAGTTGAGCAGCTTATCCAAATTTCTTAATGTTGTAGTACAACTCAGGTTTTCTATTTGTTTTTGACTCAATTTTGGACAATTTTATCACAGCGAAATTTGTCTATTTCTTTTATATTTTCAAAATTATTGGGATAAAATTATTCATTATGGCCTTTTATGTTTGTTATAATTATTGCATTGTGATATTTCTTTTTTCAATTCCCAATATCAGTCATCTGTTCTTTGACCCACCATATTCATTATTACTCTCTCTTCCTACATCCCCTTCACCATTCCCCATCCCCTACTCTCTCTTTATCTCAATTAGTATTGTCAAAGGAAATGCCCTTGTAATTTCAATTCTTTGAACTTTGTGGACATAACATCATTTGCCTCCCAAGTAACTGCAAGAAACTATTTTATCAAATTCTTTGATATATAATGTCATAAATCACTATCTTTCCAAGCTCCGGTATCAGTTTTCTTACCATCCAATATCAACCTCTTAACCAAAGTCATATATTTTATGTGTTTTATATATTTATTATGGTATACTTCCACATCAAGATGTAAATTTCTGCGTTAGCTAGAATAAGCTTCAAGACACAGCTCTGGGATTTTAAAAATAAATGTATTATATATGCAAGAGTATATATTCTGTAGCCGTTCTGGCTTTAAATTTTATTTGTTGGAAACATTTTGTCAAATTTATTGATCACCTTATTCAAATCTTCTATATGTTTACAGATTTATTTCTCCTTATTTTATGAATTAATGAGATTGCTTTCTGTTTCCTCTTGCATTTCTGTCAATACTTGCTTTATAAATTTTCAGGCCATGCTATTAGATGCATACGAGTTTTTTTCACATTACTCCTGGTAAATTGAAACTATATCACCATTAAGTGGTAGGTTTGGATTATAATCCGGAAAGACATAATCCTGAAAAAATCCCAAATGTTGAAATTGCAAAATATCGAAATTCCTAAAGATCAAAATCCCTAAAGTCTAAATAGGTCCCTAACATCTTAAACCCCCAAAATCACAATTGCAGAATAGGTGTATTATCTTGCTATTGTCTTTATTTGGAAATTAAGTATGGTTTAAGGAAATGAATATGGGTGCCAAGTTGACAAGGTGTGGATTTGTGGACTTAATTTTCATGTCAATTTGACTGGATTGAGGAATACCTAGAAACCTAGTACAGCAATTCACTATGCTATATAGTTAATTTTCCCTTATTTCCAATACTGGGCGTATAGATTGTGTAGAGACTTTTAGAGAATTCTAATTTATTTTTTGCAGTTTTTGCAAATTTGACTTCACAAATATGCATTCTCACAACATTGACTTTTTAAACATTATGTGTGAACATTTAAACATTAAAACTTTCTTGAATGAAGAAATGCCTTTGTTATACATCTGTATTTGTTAAATATAAAATTTCTTAAGTTATTGGCATATGTGACAGTGACCCACCATGTTTTTTCATCAATCTTGTCAAGACTTACATTGTTCCTCATGGTATTTCACATGATCGCAGTTACAAAGCTGAGTGCACACAATTACCACCATAGTGATATGCATTTTTAGATTTCCTTTTGTGATCTATTTCTTTATGAATATGGTTTGTCTGCTTATAACTATTACAGACATGTGACTGTCATTAGTATACCCAAGTCCTTATGCTTGCAAAATTATATGTAACTATTGCCTGTTTTATTGTGTAAAGTGGCCTATGAAGTGCTGTCATGATTTTATATGTTTCTCAAAAAAATCCTCTTTTAAAAATGTAAGCAAATATATTTTTAAAAATTATTTTTTAAGAATTACATTTTCTAAATTATGCCATTCAAGCTTGTGGGTTTTTTTGGGGGACTATGATTGGCTCCAGAAATGACTTGTTTCATGAATAGTGATACTTTCTTACATTAAAGTCTGTCTTGTGTGACATAGTTATACCAGGTTTTATAAATAAATAAAATATTTTTACAAATGATGATACAAATAATAAATGAAATAGTTAACTGCTATTTCTATGGGGATTTGCTTTTTGGAATATATGTGTGTATTTTAATTGACAAATATAATTGTATATATTTACAGTTTATAACATGTTTGTTTAAATGTGTATGCATTATGGAATAGCTAGATCAAGCGAATTGGCAAATGCATAACTTCACATAGTTACAATTTTTCTGTGGTAAGAACACTTAAATCTACTCCTAGCCATTTTCAAGAATACAATGCATTGTTATTAAAACTGTAGTCACTATGTTGTACAATAGATCTTAAACATATTCCTTCTGAATAACTGAAATTTTATATCCTTTGATCAATACTTCCCAGCTCCCAGAACCTGATAACCACCGTTCTACTCTCTATTTCTATTCGCTCAATTTTTTTTTTTTTTTTTTTTTTTGAGTTGGAGTTCCGCTCTTATTGCCCAGGGTGGAGTGCAATGATGCGATCTCAGCTCACCGCAACCTCCACCTCCTGGGTTCAAGCAATTCTCTTGCCTCAGCCTTCTGGGTATCTGGGATTACAGGCATGTACCACCATGCCCGGCTAATTTTGTATTTTTAGTAGAGACAGGGTTTCTTCATGTTGGTCAGGCTAGTCTCAAACTCCCAACCTAAGGTGATCTGTCTGCCTCAGGCTCCCAAAGTGCTGGGATTACAGGCGTGAGCCACCGCACCCAATCTAGTTCAAAATTTTAAGATGCCACATGTAAATGAGATCATGCAATGTTTGTCTTACTATACCTGGCTTATTTCACTTAACAATGTCCTTCAGTTTTACCCATGTTGTTGCGAATGACAAGATTTCCTTCTTTTTAAAGTCTGAATATACTCCATTGTGTGTATATATATGAACCGAAAATAATCTGTGACAGATCTCAATCAATTCAGAAAGTTTATTTTCCCAAGATTAAGAACGTACCCGAGTCACAGCCTCAGGACGTCCTGAAGACGTTTTCCTAAGGTGGT
Organism: Cacajao melanocephalus; assembly: GCA_963573385.1. Lineage (NCBI taxonomy): Eukaryota > Metazoa > Chordata > Mammalia > Primates > Pitheciidae > Cacajao > Cacajao melanocephalus. The sequence continues at coordinate 13,736 of CAUYLG010050665.1, read as the reverse complement.
CGGGGTACAGCTTGGTTTTATGCATTTTAGGGGAGCCTGAAACATCAATCAGTGTGTGAGATGTACATTGGTTTAGTCCAGAGAGGCGGGACAACTCAAAACACGGAGGTAGTGGGATGTGGTTTAGGGTGGAGCTTCCAGGACATAGGGAAATAACAGACAAACAGTTGCATTCTTTTGAGTGTTTGATCATGCATTCACTGAATAAAAAATTTACTTGTGAGGAGGGTAGAGGAATAGTCACTTATGCCTTAGTGTGGCTCAGTGAACCTGCATATTTACATAAATGATGAGAAAGAGGAAGCAATCAGATATTTATTTGTCTCAGGTAATCAGAGGGATGACTGAGTTTTGTCTGTCCTTTGCCCTACAAGTGTGAAGATTAGCTATCATTTTACATTGCTAAGGTGAAATTCAACAGAACTGTTGGGTAGAGATCTTGAGGCCCACAGGAATTTTCTTGTGGGCAAATTGTGAAAGAACTATGTAGCTTTTTAATCTTTGTAGCTATCTTATTTAGGAATAAAATGGGAGGCAGGCTTGCCCGACACAGTTCTCAACTTGACGTTTCTCTTTGGCTTATTGATTTTGTGGTTCTGAGATTTATTTTCTTTTACAATATATTACATTTTTTATTAATTCATTCATTGATGGACACTTTTGTTGATTCTGTGTATTGGCTAATTGTGAATAATTCTGCAAATAACATGGGGATATTTCTTCAAGGTATCTTTTACCAATGGGATTGTGGGTAGTTCTATTTTAAATTTTTGTAGCAACTTTCATACTCTTTTCCATAATGGCTGTACTAATTTGAATTTTCCCCAACAGTGTGCAAGTATTCCTTTTTTTTCCCACATCCTCTCCAACATTGATCTTTTGTGTTTTTGGTAGTAGCCATTCTATCAAGTGTGAAGTGATGGTTTATTGTGGTTTTAATTTGCATTTTCCTGATGATTAGTAATATTGAGCATTTTTTTCACATAACTGGCTATTTGTATGTGTTCTTTTGAAAAATGTCTATTCAGATCACTTGCCCATTTTTAATTGGGCTGTTTGTTTTCTTGTTATTGGGTTGAGTTTCTTATATATTTGGATATTAATCCCTTATCAGATGTATGGTTTGCAAATATTTTCTCCCATTCTGTAGTTTGTCTCTTCGTTCTCTTATTTATTTATTTATTTATTTGTTTGTTTGTTTTTATTATTGTACTTTAGGTTCTGGGGTACATGTGCAGATCATGCAGGGTTGTTGCATAGGTACTTACATGGCAAGGTGGTTTGCTGCCTCCATCCCCTGTCTCCTATATCTGTCATTTCTCCCTGTGTTATCCCTCCCCAACCACCCCACACCCCACTGTTCCTCCCCAGCCCTGCCCAACAGACCCCAGTGTGTGATGCTCCTGTCCTTTGTCCATGTGTTCTCATTGTTCAACACCCACCTATGAGTGAGGATTGTTTCCTTTCTTGTGTCAAAGCTTTCCAGTTCAATATAATCCCATTTGTCTATTTATGCTATTGTTGCCTGTGCTTTTGTGATCATACCCAGAAAATCACTGCCTAAACTAATGTTAAGAAAATTTTCCCCTATGCTTAAGTCATTTTACTGCTTCAGGATATATGTTTCAGTATTTACTCCATTTGAGTTGACTTTTGGATATGATGTGAGATAAGGGTCTAATTTCCTTCCTCTGCATGTAAGTATCCAGCTTTCCCAACAACATTTATTGAAAAGACTGTCCTTTCCACATTGTGTGTTCTTTGTCACAAAGGTGTCATTGTGCATCTTTGTCAAAATCAATTAACCATAAATTCATGGAATTATTTCTGGGCTCTCTATTGTGTTCCATTGGTCTATGTGTTTGTTTTTATGCCAGTACATGCTATTTTGATTATGGTAGCTTTGTAGTATATTTTCAATTGAGGTACCATGATGCCTCCAGCTTGGGTCTTTTACTTTCAAGATGTCTTTGGCTATTCTGGGTATTTTGTCATTCCATGAAAATTTTAGGATTGATAAACTGCGATTTTTAAGTTAATATTTTTATGGTACAATATTTTCTATTCTTTACCTCTCATCTTTCCTTAGCCATAGGTTGTATATGGCCCTTTTTTAAAGCTTACAGTTAGATTTTCTCCCACAACTTTACAAACTATCTCTGAACCAAAGTATGAATGCATTTACATTTAATGCCATCACTGATACATATAGATTTATATTTCCCATGTAACTTCGTGTTTTGTATTAGTCTTGATTGTTCTTTTTCATTTTCTCTTCCTTGTTCGCTTTTTAACCATTTTTTTTATTTCAAGTTTCTTCCTGATATTTGCTTGGAAATTATGGAATATATTTCTTATCCTTTAGTCTTCCTTCATAAAGTACAACATCCACAGTTTGAAAATTAAAGTTGTAAGTAAATGAAATTCTTTAGTCACCTCTCAGACAATACATTAGCTTTCTAGCACTTTAATTCAGTTCACCTGTTTTCAACTTACGTTATTGATGTCATGTATTTTAATTTCATATCTTCTTAAAAACTCAAATTCCAAGGTTCAAAAAATTGAGCACCAAGGGTAAAACCCAATGTAAACTATGGGTTTTGAGTGACAATGATATGTCAATGTGAGTTCATCAATTGTAACAAATGTGCCAGTTGATCAAGGGATGTTGAGAATAGTGGCGGCTCTATATGTGTCTGGTGGAAGAGCAGGGAACATATGGGAAATCTCTGTACCTTCTGCTCAATTTCTTTTTATGAACCTAAAACTGCTCTAAAAATGACATTTATTTAAAAATTAAATTCCACAGACATCATTATTATTGTTTTACACAGAAAATATTTATTTAGATTAATCCATATATTTATCACTTTTTTCTTATCATTTTCTTCTGTATAAGATTACTTTTTTATGCCTTGAGAGCATTCTTTCAAATTTTTCCTTGTGAGGGTTGTCTCGTGATGATTCTTTCAGTTTATTTTTGTCCAATAATATTTTTATCTTATCTTCTCCTTGAAAGATATTTTCACTGGATGTGGAATTCTAAGTTGGCAGATTTTATTATTTTCAGAATAATTAATATATTATTCCACTGTCTTTTGACTGACATTGTTCCATTGAGATACCAGATGTTAATCTACTTTCCACTTATTTGAAGATAACATTTTTTAGATAGTCATTAAGAGTTCTTCTCTCTCTTTCTTTAGGGTTTGGCTATTTTCTTATATGTCTAGGTGTAAATTTCTTTTATTTTTGGACTTAATTAAGCTTCTTGAATCTCTGGTGTCTTTTGTCATTGCTAGAAAATTCATAAGTATCTCTTTAAATACTGTTTCCACTTTGTCTTGCCTCTTTCCTCTTTCTGGGACTATAATTAACCACGTTTTTAAATTCCATTTTCCTTGCTTCTTACCCCTCTTACATTCAATTTTTTATCTGTGTTTGCATCATGGGTAATATATACTGACCTATGTTTCAGTTTACAAATTCTCCCTTCATTTATATCTAATTTACTTTTAAAAGCCCTCCATTTATGTGTTTCTTAGTTTTTCTTATTGTGTTTACTTTTATAAGTTCTACCAAATATACTTTTATCAAGTCTTCTCTACCATTTTTATAGTTTATTTATTTCTTTAAAAATTTTAATATTCCTTCTAGCTCTCTAAACGCATTAAACATAGTCATTTTAAAATGTATTTCTGATCATTCTATTATCTGACATCTTCTTTGAGGATCTGCTATTTTTCCCTCCTCAGACCTGGCTTTCTCATATACTTGATTATTTTTCTGTGTCATTCATTGTCCTTGAACAAATAACATTGTTCTTGAGGATAATCTGAAACCTAGAATAAAGGTAACTTCATTCAGAAGACATTCACAGGTACAACTGGGTGTCACTACACGTCTGTTGCCTTGTTAAACTAATTTCACAGCTTGATGGTTTCTAGATTATTCAGGTGATGTATATTTAAATTACAACAAATAGTTTACTTTTGGTTTACCCTTAGGCTGAGAGTCTATACTTTGAAGACTCAGGTTTCAAAGTTTAAAATTTTCCAGATTGCCAACACTTTCAGAGCCAAAGCAACATTTTGTTCTTCTTAACTCTCTGGATTTTTGCTCCCACTTCAATTTTCCTGCTAATTCTTAACTATTGTATCATTTAGCCATTGCTTCTAGAGAGATTTTTAAAACAAATATATGGTCTATTATTTTAATTTGTTATTCAATAAGAGTTGATTAGAATAACCTATCCTCTTATTACTGAAACTGGTTTTTCCCTTACGTTTTCTCAGGCTTAGCTATGCATTTAAAAGGATGTAGTTATTTTTCCAGCATTTCTAGGTGTATGTACAGTAAGCCAGTCTTCATGTTTCTGACCATAATGCCAGAAATAAAAGTTTCTTAGGTGTATATTTAATGAGTCTCTCAAGTACATATGCAGAAAGGATATTCCAGTGAGTTGGGCCAAACTGTGCATGACCTTCATGTCCAATGCCTAGAATAAAGAGAAGCATGAGGTACCCATTCTATTCCTCCTTTTACCTGAGTTCTCTTCTTACAGCAGAATTTTTTAAGGTGCCCACATTAGCTTTACTTTGGGTTTTACCCTGGCCTAATGTTTTCCGGTCCTATCTTACCACATGAATCACTTGGGAAAGAAGAGCAATATTGTATAAGTTTAGCACTATTTGTATTCCCTTGACCTAATTTGATAAAAAGCTCCATTCCATGTAACAATTTGTATGCCTAATTGTATCCTTGAGGACTCAATTTTGTCTTAATTGGTGTCATTATTTCTGTTCTTGGAAAGTATAATACAAGGGGTGAGTGTGTGGTAGTGTGGTGGTGGTGGAAATGTTTAACCAAATTTAATACTTCTAAGATAGGTGTGTAACTAAAATTTGTCCTGTGTTGTAGCTCGGAAAATTTACATTACTAGGCTTAAGTACTGTTAAGATGGTAGCCAACTTTCATAGTCCTTGGAGGCATTTGTAGTCTTTCAGCAGTAGCAGGGCTGGTAGAAGTTTATATTTCCCCCTAATAGTTCTTTCCTTTTTAGTACTTTCCTGGATCTAAGAATTACCTTCAGAAATGACTTCAGATAAATTATTCTTATTTCTAGAAATTCCTTGACTACATGTTTGAAGTGCCAATAATATTCTTGTCTTCATTCATTCGCCAAGGTATGGTGTTCCTTTTTATAAAGTTGTGCTTGTAAGGTAGTTAGCATTGCCATTTGATATATGATACTATTCAGATGAAAAAATATCTTCATTTATATAACATAGGCTTTAAAACAGAATAATTTCCATACTTTAACACTTTAGTCACTCCCTGAATTTGTGTATCTAGTTACTTTTTAAAAAAGTATGCTTAATTCTAGTTGCACAAGATTTAATAGTTTATTCCACACTTGTAAGAAATTTCACAATTGTGCTAGTATGCTCACTTCATCCTTCTGAAATAATTAACTCTATCTATTCCCCTTCTAGCTCTTCTAATGTAAGGTAATCTTTCTTAAGGTCTTTATCTATTTTTTTGTTAACAGTTTAATTCTTTCTGCAAATTTAACATTTGACATAGGGATGAAAAGTGTACCATTTTAAAAATGTCCTAAAGACTTCAATCACTTAGAATCTGAAATTCTCATGTCCCAAATTGAGAAGGAGGCAAATTGGTCTACACTTCAAATTTTTTTCTGTAACATCCATTCCCATCTATCTTCTTTTCCTTTCATGGTCTCATCGCATACCTGGTCTCTTCCTCTACTCCTAATCCAATAAAGAGCCTACTCTGCTACTGGCAAAGTATGCTTTAATGTTAACATTTTCCAGAGTATTAAGTAGTAATGCAAGAGACTTGGATCCTATCAAAATGCCCATCAATGATAGACTGAATAAAGAAAATGTGGCATATATACACCATGGAATACCATGCAGCCTTAAAAAGGATGAGTTAATGTCTTTTGCAGGGATGTGGATGATGCTGAAAACCATCATTCTCAGCAAACTAACACAAGAACAGAAAAACAACCAAAGCATATTCTTACTCAAAAGTGGGAGTTGAACAATGAGAACACATGGACACAGGGAGGGGAACATCAGATGCTGGGGCCTGTCGAGGGTTGGGGGATAGAGGAGAGATAGCATTAGGAGAAATACCTAATGTAGATGATGGGTTGATGAGTGCAGCAAACCACCAGAGCACATGTATACTTATGTAACAAACATGCACATTCCACACATGTATCTCAGATCTTAAAGTATACTTTAAAAAACAATCTCCATTTTCCTGAGGGGCAAGGGACCTTGGGACACTCTTACCAGGGGCTACAAATAATTCTGGGGGCTTCAACTCCTGAAATTCTAAAGCTTATAATGGTCTGACTCCTTGCCCTTAGTTGTGTTCCATGAAGGACTCTATACAAGATGAATATGGTAAGAGATCTTCATTGCTCTAATGATTTCTCAGAATGGGGGTGAGGAATATATTATTCAAGCCAGCTATGAAACCCTGATATCTGGACAAATCTGCACCATGATCACCAGGCCACTAGAGAAGGGCTACTTTTTTTCTAAACTCTCAATTTACCTTTTCCTATTTGAGCATATAAAATGAATCTTATATATTAACCTTTACATTGCCCAGTGCCAAAAATCCACAAATTATTTCAGCTACCCTTTTAGTCATTTGTTCATTCGTTCCACAAATATTTATTGAGTGTTTTATTATGTGACAGGTACTCTTGAGCTTCTTGGAATATAGCTGTCAACAAAACAGACAAGAGGACTAAATTGCAGCTCCCACTAAGATGGACAGAGCAGTCTGTGGAGTCTTGCATCATAAACTTCTGCTTCAGAACTACTGCAGGAATAATTCAAGAAAGCCAAGAGAATCCATAGACCATCTGCAGGAAGCTGATTGCTCCTGTAGGACCTGGAGAAACCCCAAATACTGTGAGTATGCAAACTGTGGAAGTGGGAAAGGGAGATCGTCTGCCCACAAACACAAACACACACTGGGGAACCTGATGGTCTAGATCACAGGAGAAGATTCTGATCTTACCTAGAGCAGAATCAATTTAGAGAGATGAGCAAAACACAAGGGTAAAGGAAGCAGCGGGGAAAGCCCTGTGGGTTCTCTGGGTCCCCTAGAAAGCCATTTCTGACTTGCCTTATAGGGGTCCTTGGGGAGTTCTGCCAGAGGTACATGGAAAAGGCCACAGGGAGAAGAAAACCTCCAGCCAAATTTTGTGACAATTCCAACCAGCAAGAAGTCTCCTGGCCAGAACACGGTAGCAGGAGGGGAGGTGTTCATCTGGTGTGCAGACTCCACAGGTGGAGAAGCATGAAACCCTTACTTGCTTTTGCAGTTGGGAGCCTGGTAGTCTTGGGCAAGTTCTGAGCCCTGCTCATCTACTGCTTAGAAACAGACTCGGTGCTGTTGGGACAAGGGGGCAGGGTGGGAGTGAGACCTGCCTTTTGGGTTGCATGGGAGCTGGGTGAGGCCCATGACTGCCAGCTTTTCCCGACTTTCCTGATAACCTGCATACACAGCAGAGGCAGCCAGAGTCCAACTAGGAACATAATTCCATTGACCTGAAAACCACACCCTCATCCCCCACAGCAGCCACAGTAAGACACACCCAAGGAGAGTCTGAGCTCAGACACTCCAATCCTTGGCCCCACCAGATGGTCCTTCCCTACTCATTCTGGTAGTGAAGAAAAAGGGCATATACTCTTCAGAGTTCTAGGGCCCCACCCACTGCCTGATCCTCCCTATACTACCACTGCAGATGCTCTCTTGAAAGTGCCACCTCCTGGTCCTGCACAAATGTAGTGCATTAAACAATCAAAACTAAGGATTCTCACAGAGTACATTTCACCTCCCTGACACCTCCACCAAAACAGGAGCTAGTATCCATAGCTGAGAGACCTACAGAGAGTTCACATCACAGGACTCTGTGAAGGCAATCTTTAGTACCAGCCCAGAGCCTGTTGGGTGGCTAGATCCAAAAAAGACATAGCAATCACTACACCTAGGCTCTCAGGAAGCCACATCCCTAGGAAAAGGGGGAGAGTACTACATCAAGGAAACACACAGTGGGACAAAACAATCTGAACAACAGTGTTGAGTCCTAGACCTTCCCTCTGACAGAGCCTATTCAAATGAAAAGAAACCAGAACACCAACTCTGGTAATATGATAAAACAGTTATTTAACACCACCCCCCACCAAAATCACAGTAGCTCAGCAGCAGTGATCCAAATAAAGAAGAAATACTTGATTTACTTGAGAAAGAATTCATAAGGTAAGTTATTAAGCTAATCAAGGAAGCACTAGAGAAAGGCAAAGTCAAATTTAAGTAAATTTTAAAAAATACAAAAATGAGGGGAGAAATCTTCAGTGAAAAAGATAGCATAAATAAGAAACAAAACTTCTCAAAAGAATGGACACACTTATAAAAATGCAAAATGCTCTGGAAAATCTCAGCAGTAAAATCAAACAGCAGAAGAAATAATTTCAGACCTTGAAGACAAGGTTTTTGAAATAATCCAATCCAACAAAGACAAAGGAAAAAGAATAAGAAAATATGAGCAAAGCCTCCAAAAAGTCTAGGATTATGCTAAATGACCAAACCTAAACATGATCAGCATTTCTGAGGAAGAAGAAAAATCTAAAAGTTTGGAAAACATATTTAGGGGAATAATTGAGGAAAACTTCCCTGGCCTTGCTAGAGACCTAGACATCCAAATACAAGAAGCCCAAAGAACACCTGAGAAATTCATCACAAAAATATTGTTGCCTAGGCACATTGTCATCAGGTTATCTAAAATTAAGATGAACGAAAGTATCTTAAGAGCTGTTAGGGAAAAGCATCAGGTAATCTATAAAGAAAAGCTATCAGATTCACAGCAGATTTGACAGGGAATGTTTCTACACTGCTGGTGGGAGTGTAAATTGGTATCTATCAGATTCACAGCAGATTCACAAGGAATTCATGACCAAAAACTCAAAAGTGAATGCAACAAAAATAAATTGCTGGGTCTTAATTAAACTAAAGAGCTTTTACATGGCAAAAAGAACAGTTAGTGGAGTAAACAGACAATCCACAGAATGGGAGAAAATCTTCACAATCTATACATCTGACAAAGGACTGTTATCCAGAATTTACAATGAACTAAAACAAATTACCAAGAAAAAAACAAACAATCCCATTAAAAAGTGTGCTAAGGACATGAATAGACAGTTCTTAAAGGAGATGTACAGATGGCTAACAAACTTATGAACAAATGCTCAACGTCACTAATGATCATGGAAATGCAAATCAAAACCAAAATGTAGTACCACCTTACTCCCACAATGACAGCCATAATCAAAAAATGATAGATGTTGGCATGGATGTGGTGAACAGGGAACACTTCTACACTGCTGGTGGGAATGTAAATTAGTACAAGCACTGCGGAAAACAGTGCAGCAATTCCTTAAAGAACTAAAAGTACATCTACCATTTGATCTAGCAATCCCACTACTTGGTATTTACCTAGAGGAAATGAAGTCATTACACACAAAAAAAGATATCCGCACATGCATGTTTATAACAGCACAATTCGTGATTGCAAAAATATGGAACCAGCCCAAATGCCCATTAATCAATAAATAGATAAAGAAACTGTGATATATATGTTTATATGTATATACATATACATGAATATACATGTGTGTATATATATATCAAAACCACATATATATGTAGAAAGTATATATATAGAAAATATATATGTGGTTTTGTTATATATATATGCACACATATATACGTGCATATGTATATACATATACACGTATATATATAATGGAATACTACTCAGCCATAAAACAGAATGAATTAATGGCATTTGCACCAACCTGGATGAGATTGGAGACTACTATTCTAAGTGAAGTAACTCAGGAATGGAAAATCAAACATCGTATGTTCTCACTCATAAGTGGGAGCTGAACTATGAGGAGTCAAAAAGATAAGAATTACATAATGGACTTTAGGGACTCGGGGGAAAGGTTGGGAATGGGTGAGGGATAAAAGACTACAAATTGGGTGCAGTGTATACTGCTCAGGCGATGGGTGCAACAAAATCTCAAAAATCTCCACTAAAGAACTGACTCATGTAACCAAACACCATCTCTTCCCCCAAAACATACAAAAATAAAATAAATAAAAATAAAAATAAAACCACAGGCAAGATTCCTTCCATCATGAAACTTACCATCTATGGGGGAAAGAAGAAGACAATTAACAAATAAACAATATATAATATAATATTATATTGTGATAATTTGTAGAAGAGAAAATTAAGGCTAGGTAAGCATGTCAGAAGAGAGAGTGTCTTTTTTTAAATAGGATGGTCAACCCATAATGACCATACTATAACTTCCTGTAGCTATGAATTTCTATTACCTTCAAGGCTTTTTGGTATGCAAGACACAAAGTAGTTCATTCATGGTAAGAAATACGGAATAGGAACCAGTTGGTTCTGCTGTGCATGGCCCTTTAGATAGAAGGCATGGTGTGGGTAAGAATATGGGAAGCTGTCCCCTTGGTCATTGAGGTAGAACTAAGAAAGAACAGGTCCTTAGAGGACTTGCTGGATATCAGGTTCATGACTTTTTAAAAAATAATAGTTAAATAAACTTTAATTATACGCAAAAGTAAAAAGAGAAAAATGATAAAGCCCCATACATCCATAACTCAGATTCAAAATTGTCAACATTTTGCTAGTTTTGCTTTATCTAAACCCCTTATTTTGTTGAATATTTCAAAGCAAAACCTGGACATCACATCTTTTCACCTCTCCGTATTTTAGTATGTATGTCCATAAAAATGAACATTTTCTTACACAATCATGATGCTAATATTATACTTACCAAAATGAAAATGATTGCTTGGTGCTATCTACTACACAGTACATAATCAAATTTTCCTGTAAGACCTTTTTTAGAAGTTTTCTATCAAACATTGTATAGTGAATTGTAGTTAGTAAATTGTACAAGAAAATTAATTAAAAGCACCAGAAAATCAGAATTGTCCAAAAAATTGAAAATATACATTTATTACTAGTGCTCATGTTATCAGGCTCTTTGAGATCATTTTCTAATCTCCTCCTGATTCAAAAAGCCTTGTAATGCCATGAAAATCCACAACCTATAATTGTAAGAGTTTTTATCAAGAGAGGCCAAAGAGATGGGCCATTGATATGCCCCTTCTCCTTTTGTAGCTTCCTCCTTTGGGCTCCTGGCATCTTGAACTACAGCACTTGCCAAATTTGATGCCAGCCTCAATTTTCCAGATATATCCAGGTCCCCCTGGTTATCAGTATCAACTATTTTACAAAATCTATTTGTGTCCTTCCTCAACAGCCACTATCTACCTATTAAAATATTCTAAAGCCAAAAAAAAAAAAAAAAGAAAAAGAAGAGAAAAGACTGTAAATACCACAGAAAGCAGTATAGCAAAGTGATTAAGAATAATGGGCTTTGAAGTTAAGTACAACTAAGTTTGAATCCTCGTTCTTCCACCTACAAACTTTTCTGAGATATGCTCCTCCTCCTCTGAAAATGGGGATAATAATCTCTCATAGAGTTGTTGCAGAGCTTAAATGAGAGAATATATGTAAATAATTTATTATAGTATCTGGCATGACGTTATCATTCAATGAAATGACAAATATTACCATTACTAGGTGTGGTATGAGAAAAAGGGAACAGAATACACCTTAAATCCGGAAAATGTCGGTTTTCCTTTTCGTAGTACTAGCTATGAAAAAGTTTCTAAACATTTGTTTGGTTATACAAAACTCATGCTGATTAAGGTCATTTACATGGAATGTTTATAAATTTCTGCTTTATTGTCATGGTTATTCATATTCAGTATTCTTACTGTATAACAGAATTTACTTCCTTCTATCTGGGTTGTGAAGATTACATGAGATACCATATGTAAATATATCCAGTACATTGTTCAATATTATGGGAGCTTAGTAATGTAGGTTAGATGTGAGTTTGTAAATTTCTGACTTCATAAGCTTTAGTTGATTACAGCATTAAATTATTCATGTATGCTGAGACTTCACAGGTTATTGTTCATGATATAACTTCTCCATGAGGTTAATTTTTTAGCTTCCATATATGAGTGAGAATATGTGATATTTATCTTTCTGTACCTGGCTTATTTAATTTAACATAATATCATGTAGTTCCATCTATGTTGTTGCAAATGACAGAATTTTATTTTTTATGACCGAATAATATACCATCTTATATATGTATCCCACATTTTCTTTTTTCTTCTTTTTTTATTATTTAAAATATTCTTGTGATTATATAGTAGGTGTATATATTGATGGGGAACATGAGATATTTTGATACAGGCATGGAATATAAAATAAGCACATCATGAAGAATGGGGTATACATCCCCTCAAGCATTTATCCATTGAATTGTGAATAACCCAGACTTTGTGAATAATCCTTGGCTATTGTGAATATGCCGCAGTTAATATGGGAGTGCAGATATCTCTTCAATATTCTGACTTCTGTTGCAGTATTAACACTCATTTTTGCCAAGCATTACTTTCCATTGTGCAATATTTCATACACTGTTTCAGCAACCACCATTTTTTTCTACAGATCCTGCTTCCATAACTGATCACTGAGTTCCAAATCTTGCTTGAAAATTTCAGTCAGAACACTCATCTATTTGATGCAGTCCTTGCCAGGCCCAGCTTATATTTAAAACTCTCCTGACCAACATCCTCTGCCATTAGCCACCTCAAATAAACTTCCTTAAAAGACACAGCTGCTAGCCTTGTCATATTATTTAAGGATGCTTTTGATTTTTTTTTTTTTTTTTTTTTTTTTTTAAAGAGTATCAATATGTAACCCAGGCTGGAATGCAGTGGTGCAATCTCAGCTCACTGCAACCTTCACCAACTGGGTTCAAGTGACTATCCTGCCTCAGCCTCCTGAGTAGCTGGGACTACAGGCCCACAACACCACACCCAGATAATTTTTATATTTTTAGTAGAGACAGGGTTTCACCATGTTGACCAGGATGGTCTTGAACTCCTGACTTTGTGATCCGCCCACATCAGCCTCCCAAAGTGCTGGGATTACAGGCTTGAGCCACTGCACCCGGCTTTGATTCTTTTATGTAAAGCTAAAGGTAAAACTTAGGATAAGGTGAATTATTATTATCACCAAATTGCTTAGCTACCCAATAACAATATTCCAAGAATGAATCGGATTCAATACGTTTGGTAAGTAAATTATTCTATTTAAAATTTAAAAAGTGAATTTTTACAGCACAAATATAGCAAAATGTTTTCACTCCTTTCAAACAAAAACTCATTTTTTCAGCTGTACCTCATATTTTAGTAGTAACCAATTTAAAGTTAATCATTCCTTCCCAGTTAACTTAAAAGTACTTCTCTATACTCTGTTCTCATATTCTGCGTTCCTATATCCTCAGTTGTGTGCTAGCAGATGTTTAACAGTTTGTCACTCTGGTAAAGTGGAAGCCCTAATTTGTACTATTTGTTTATTTTCATGTTGTTACTATCCCACCATGTTAGGCTTCAAGCTACTAGTTTTAGATTACTGAATGCGGAGTTGGGAAGAGATTTGCATAACCAGCTCTTCTGAGCAAGTGCTGACAGGCTGTAGCACACCACTATCACTATTC
>CAUYLG010050664.1:0-28142 GCA_963573385.1 Cacajao melanocephalus | reverse complement strand
TTTTTTTTTTTTTTTTTTTTTGAGATAGAGTCTTGCTCTGTCGCCCAGGCTGGAGTGCAATGACGCGATCTCAGCTCACTGCAACTTTCACCTTCCAGGTTCAAGCGATTCTTCTGCCTCAGCCTCCCAAGTAGTAGCTAGGATTATAGACACTCACCAACCATGCTTGGCTAATTTTTGTATTTTTAGTAGAGATGGGGTTTTACCACGTTGGTCAAGCTGGTCTTGAACTCCTGACCTCGTTATTTGCCCACCTTGGCCTCCCAAAGTGCTGGGATTACAGGTGTGAGCCACTGCCCTCTGCTGATATCCTCCATTTTTAAGCTTCCAGAGTAACTCAGCTCTGTCTTTAGCACCTTCACACTGTGTCATGCCTCCTCTTGGACCCTAAGGCTAAGAGCACATGCCATTTAACTTTGTATTCCTACTTCATTGCCTAGTGCATATTGGGGGCACTCAGTAATTGTTGACTGAATAAGAGAATGAATGAATGAAGACCCAGATTGTCAATGATTCTCAAACCTTATTTTACAAAAGAATCACTTGAAAAGCTTGTTAAAGATTCAAACTCCTGAGCCCTACTCCTGGTGATTGACTTCTAGGTGTGGGATGGGACCCCATAATCTGAATTTTCCCGAAGCGCCCAGGTGTTTCTGATGCGGTGGTCTGCAAACCACACTTGCAGCCACCCTGGCACAGGTGCCCAGCCTTCTGGAATAAAGACAGGAGCTAAGCATTAAAAATAGCACGCCATTCATTTGCTTGTGCCCAGCCGCCAAGTGCCCCCTCCTGCTGGCGACAGGTCCGGATGTGGGCCAGTTCTCAGCCCAGGGAAAATGAACAGCGTCTTCTCCGTGGTGCCCAGAACAGTCTGAGTCAGTGGAATGTGCTGGCCAGTCAGGCAGAAGGGAACTTCCACTTCTTTTTTAAACCTTGGTGGGAACCGTGCTGGCAAGGCGAACAGGGAGGAGAGGAAGTTCCATGTGGGGCTGGGGCTTGGCCGACGACCTGGGGCTGGCCGAACTTTGGGTGGCCGCCGAGGACCACTGCTAAATATGCTCCTTTCCTCTTGAAATAGTCACTTCCCCGGCTGGGTTGTGTGTTGGTCGGTCGCCACAAATGCATGGCTGTCGTTCAAGGAGGGCCCTGGGATAGAAAAAGAGAGAGTGGGGCCAGGCTGCAGCCGGGGCGTGCAGGAAGACGGGAAAGCTGACTTTTCTCCTGTCCCACCATGGACTCGTTGTCAGATTCAGAGGGAGTGGCTGCTGGGCCCTGGGCTTACTTTTCCATCTGTAAAATGGGTAGGGGGAAGGGGCAGCGTCATAAAGCTTCTTTCTTCTCCTGAAAGGGATGTTTTAAAGCCCGTGTCAAAATTGAACACAAGGCTCTGTTGTTGAGCTGATGCTATTGATGAAGTCTTAGGAAGCTCGAATTTTGTGATTAACTCTTTCAAGGTGAATGTGGCGTATGGTCTGTTGGTATTGTGCTGATGGCGGCCCACTAGAACAGAAGGTCCTAGAGGGCAGGGCCTTGCTCTTTCTTCTTCCAATCTGTGTCCCCACTGTTTAGAACGGGCTGGGCACACAGTCGTCTCCATACATGTTTATGGGGCCAATATCTCCAAATACTGGCACCTACTAAGCGTCAGCCCCATCTCTTTTATCTTCTTCACAGGTTTGACTTGCTGTTTGAGAAGAGGGGCTGTGAGGAGCGGGCGTTTTTGGAGGAAGAAGCTTTACCTCTGTTTTCAGTGTTTCATCCAGTTTCTCTTCTTTTTATTTATTTGTGTTTTGAGACTCAGACTCACTTTGTTGCCCAGGATGGAGGCTGGAGTGCCGTGGCACGATTATGGCTCAGTGCAGCCTCAAAACACCTGACCTCAAGTGAGCCTCCTGCTTCAGCCTCCTGAGTAGCTGGGACCACAGGCTTACACCACCATACCCAGGTAATCTTTTTTTTTTGATTGGCAGGGTCTTGCTCTGTTGTCCAGGCTGGAGTGCAGTGATGTCATCTTGGCTTACTGCAGCCTCTATCCCCTGGGTTTAAGCCATCTTCCTGCCTCAGCCTTTGAGCCTCCAGAACACCTAGGACTACAGGCGTGCACCACCAAGCCAGGCTAATTGTTTTTTTGTAGAGACAGGGTCTCATTATGTTTTCCAGCCTGATAGGCTATTTTTTTTTTTTTGTAGGGGTGAAGTCATCTTACTTTATTGCCCAAGCTGGTCTCAAACTCCTGGCTTCAGGTGCTCCTCCCACCTGAGCCTCCGAAAGTGCTGAGATTACAGGTGTGAGCCACTGTGCCTGGCCCAGTTTTTCTTCACATGGAGGAATATCAGAGGTTAAAGACAGATAAAAATTCATGTGGTGGAATAAACCGTGTATTACTTACTAGGGGTGGCACTTGTTAACTTCTCCTAGGCTCAGTTTCGTCATGTGTAAAATAGATGAATAGTGTCCACCCTCCGGGAGTTGTGTGAGGCTCATATATACATAGTGTTTGTGAATGTGCTGTATGGGTGCAAGGGGTTGCAGAAGTGATAATGTGTGTAAGCAGAGGGTGTGGTTTGCTCATTGGATGGGTAGAAGCCCTAAGTGAGATGACCTCTGAGGTTTACTCTTCCTGGAGCAGCTGGAAAGCAAATCAGCCTCAATGGTAAGCTCTCAGCTCTTCTTGGGCAGTCCTGTCTTCCACCACCCTGTGTCTGCAAGCATTATGGTATTAAATTATTTTTCTAAGGTTGGGCACAGTGGCTCATGCCTGTAATCCCAGCACTTTTGGAGACCGAGGCAGGTGGATCACCTGAGGTCAGGAGTTCGAAGCCCTGTCTCTACTAGAAATACAAAATTAGCCAGGTGTGGTGGCTGGAGCCTGTAACCCAGCTACTGGGGAGGCTGAGGCAGGAGAATCACTTGAACCTGGGAAGCAGAAGTTGCAGTGAGCCGAGATTGTTCCATTGGACTCCAACCTGGGCAACAAGAGGGAAATTCCATCTCAAATTAAAAAGATTTTTTTTTTTTTTCCTAAAAAGCCCTTATTTCATTGTGAAACTCTTAAGTTAGCAAATCTCAGGCTGGCTGAATAAGACTTTCCAGGCAAACCACATCCCACAAGTGCAAATGTCTGGTGACACAGTGCTTTATGTTTTTCCATTAGCAGTTACTACTACCTGACATTTAAGTGTTAGTTTACTTGTTTATCTGTGTGTGGTTGGCCTCCCCTAGGGGAATGTGAGCTGCATGAGGTCAGGACATTGTTTAGTTCACTAAATGGATTCTCAGCACCCAGGACAGTGGCTGGCATGTAGTGGGTACCCAGTTAGTATTTGTGGAATGAGTGAATGAATGAATGAATACTTAAGTGAGTAGGAAGTTCTTGGACCTTAGTGTAGACCCATGGTTCTCAAAGAATGGTCCTGGGACTTCTGGGGATTCCTGAGACCCTTTTAGGAATCTGTGAGGTCTGTGAGGTCAAAAGTATTTTTATCATAATTGTAAACTATTTCCCCTTTCACTGTCATTCTCTCGTGTGCAAATCTCAGTGAACTGATATTTTCCAAGTAACCAATGCATGAGAACACAAAGCCATGCAGGGTAAAAAGAGCTATGAACAAAAGCTTTCCAGAAAGCAATCTGGAGGAAAGAGAGTTTATTCCAGTGAACAGGTTGCAAACTGGGAGATGCAGCTTTTGGTGTAAAACAAAGGTACATTCCAGAGAACAAAGAGAAAATCAAGTTTTTTTTTTTGTTTTTGTTTTTAAAATTTTAGACAGAATCTTGCTTTGTTGCCCAGGCTGGAGTGCAGTGGTGTGATCTCGGCTCACTGCAACCTCTGCTTCAAGCCATTCTCCTGCTTCAGCCTCCCAAGTAGCTGGGATTACAGGTCCCTACCACCACGTCTGGCTAATTTTTGTATTTTTTGTAGAGACAGGGTTTCACCATGTTGGCCAGCCGGTCTCGAACTCGTGACCTCAGGTGATCCGCCTGCCTCGGCCTCCCAAAGTGCTGGGATTACAGGCATGAGCCACCTTGCCCAGCTGACAGATTTATTATAAGCAAAAGCTCTTTGGGGTCCTCAATAATTTTAAGCGCATAAAGGAGACCAAAATGTTTAAGATGGGCTGGTCAAGACAGAGCCCTGTGGACTGTGGAAGGGATTGAGGCTATTCTGTAGATCCTATAGGCTTGTTTCGAAGTGGATGATGAGTGTTTATTCAGCAGCCCTGTCAGGTGGTTTCTGTATGAACGAGAGGTTTGCCTTTCCAGCTGCAGCCTGGCTTTGGGCAAGATGCTCTCTCTGTGCTCCTTGGTTTCCTTGTGTGTTAAGAAAATGGGTTGAATCTCCTTTGTCTCTAACATTTTCTTTTCTTTTTTCTTTGACATGGAGTTTCGCTCTGTTGCCAGGCTGGAGTGTGGTGGCGCGATGTTGGCTCACTGCAACCTCCACCTCCCCAGTTCAAGCAATTCTCTTGGTTCATCCTCCCGAGTAGCTGGGACTATAGGCGCCTGCCACCACACCCAGCTAATTTTTTATATGTTTAGTAGAGATGGGCTTTCACCATGTTGGCAAGGATGTTCTCAATTTCTCGACCTCGTGATCTGCCTCCCAAAGTGCTGGGATGACAGGCGTGAGCCACCACGCCCGGCTATCTCTAACATTTTCATATTAATCTTGGAACCTCCACATGTTATCTTTGTTCACCCCTCTGAAAGAGATTGGCGAGAACTGAAACAGTGAGAAAAGGTTTTAGAGAAAAGCTGATGCTTAAAACTGAACAAGGTTGCCTGTGAGGCAGGCAGAAAGGACATTTATTATATATTTTTAAAAAATTGTTATTTTTTTGAGACGGAGTCTCTGTCGCCAGGTTGGAGTGCAGTGGCGCAATCTCGGCTCACTGCAACCTCCACCTCCCGGGATCAAGCAATTCTCCTGCCTCAGCCTTCTTAGTAGCTGGGATTATAGGTACGCACCACCATGCCCAGCTAGTTTTTGTATTTTTAGTACAGAAGGGGTTTCACCAGGCGGGCGGATCACCTGCCTCAGCCTCCCAAAGTGGTGGGATTACAGGTGTGAGCCACCCCGCCTGGCCCAGAAATGACATTTAGATGTGGGGACCACTGCATCTTGCAGATGGGTAAACTGAGGCAGCAACAGGTGAAGGCTCAGTTACATTCATCCTGGGTCCCAGACTATCTCCAACCTGTAGCCTGAAGCTTTGTTTCCTTCCTCCATAGCCCAGGATGACAGCAGTGACCTTCCATGGGATCTTTTCCTGGGATTTATTGAGCAACTGAGTTCATTGGCCTCAGGCCATCTGCCTCTCTTGTCTGACCAGTTAGTCTGCAAGGAAGACACTGTGTGTGTGTTTATTTTAGTTGCTCCTCTGTAACTTCCGGGTGCTTGTCTCAGAGCAAGAGTGCTTTAAAAAATGTCTGTGTGTGCGTGTTTCCCCACTTTGAGCCATGAAATATGTTACATCTGTTTTTTTCTAGTCTGAAACATTTCCATATCATTGTACTCCTGGGGAAATGCATACTTGGATAGACAATGGGCAAAAAAATTGTGTTGAGAGAATTAAATGAACCAATGCATGTCAAACACTGAGCACTTTGACTCAGTAATAATAATAATAATAAGGCCAGGCACGGTGGCTCATGCCTGTAATCCCAGCACTTTGGGAGGCCGAGGCGGGCAGATCGCAAGGTCAAGAGATCGAGACCATCCTGGCCAACATGGTGAAACCCCGTCTCTACTAAACATACAAAAAATCAGCCCGACGTGGTGGCAGGTGCTGCTTGGGAGGTTGAGGCAGGAGAAGCACTTGAACCCAGGCGGCAGAGGTTGCAGTGAGCTGAGATCACGCCACTGCACTCCAGCCTGGGCAACAGAGGGAGACTCCGTCTCAATAACACCACCACCACCACCACGACCACCACGACCGCCAATACCACCACCACGACCACCACCACCACTACGACCACCACCACCACCACCACCGCCACGACCACCACCACCACGACCGCCACGACCACCACCACCACGATCGCCACGACCACCACCACCACGACCGCCAACACCACTACCACGACCACCACCACCACTACGACCACCACCACCACCACCACCACCGCCACGACCACCATGACCACCACCACCACCACCACGGTGCATCATTATGATAATCAGTGTTATTTCTCTTTAGCAATCTTGATAGTTGACTTGTATAACTCACAGTATAGCAGCTTATTCTACAACCAAAATGCTTTGGTTCTTCCTGTGTGCCAGGAACAGCAATAAAGTTTATGTTCTAAGATTAGTATGGTTAGAAATGCACGTGACAGTGGTTCTCACTCACTGGTGTGCAGTGGACACGCAGCCTGTGGAGTTTCCAGCGTTCCTTGTTAAAAAGAGATAAAGGATAAAGGGCTGAGATTCTCCTGAAGCTAAATGAACCTAAATATTACTTGATTCAAGGGATCATTCTTCCATAAGAATATGTCCTTCTTGTATTTTTTGGAAGAAAATATTTCCTTTTGTGAGATAAGAATGTTAGTAGGTGGTAAGTACCTTTTATTTGGTAAAGTAAAAAGTTGTGGCCCACTGTCGACCTTTCAAATTTTGGTGTGTGTGATGTTTGAAACTGCATTGGTCTGTAAAATCCCAAACCCAGGTGGATGAAACCAAAAAGTGTTAGGGCTGGAAGGGATCTTAGGAATTAGTAAAGGAGTATGGCCTTCATTTCATAAAGAACTTCAGGCTCAGAGAAGGCATGTGAGTTGCCTGAGGTCACACAGCAAATCTGAGGCAAGTCGGGGCTAGAAACCCAGAGAGGATGGTCATGAGCACTGGTTTTGGGTCATCCATTTGAACACACCTGTGTTCAAATTCTGCTTCTGTTACTTATGAGTCATTTATTTGAACACATCTGTGTTCAGATTCTCCTTTTGTTACTTATGAGCTGATTTCTTACCTATGAAAGTGGGATACCTACCCAAGGGGTTCACAGGAGGATTTAATGAGATGATTTGGATTAGGAAAAACTGGCAAATTTCCCCTTCCTTCTTCTCCCTGCCTCCCCTTCCCCTGTTAATAAATAGATCCTTGGGATAGGTCATTGAGCAACCTCAGTAGGAAGGGCTTTGCTTTTAGGAAGGTCTCTGTGTGTATGATTACAAT
Source organism: Cacajao melanocephalus (assembly GCA_963573385.1). Lineage (NCBI taxonomy): Eukaryota > Metazoa > Chordata > Mammalia > Primates > Pitheciidae > Cacajao > Cacajao melanocephalus. Next base: position 20,968 of record CAUYLG010050664.1, on the reverse strand, counting down.
CCTAAGTGATATCAGCTGTTACTTGTGTTAGTTTTTCAGCTCTCCCTTGGTCTCTCTCTTTAGCTGTTGAATGAGTTTAAAGATCTAGGAAGAGCTTTGAAACCCTTCTACCAGCGTCTCTGTCTCCAATCCCAGCACAGGTCTTTGGGGATGGGATAAAAAGGGTTTTGCCCAGGGTCAAATGCCGGGTATGCAGCTTGGTCACTCTTTCCTTTCTTGAGATGACCTGTCTCCTTCTTGGAGACCCTAGATGATTGACAACAATAACATTCCTTTATAGCGTTTTTTTTCTCATCTAGAGCACCGGGAGGCCGCCTTTTCACAAAGACATTACAGAGTAGCAAGCATGCAGAAATTCTCATGACATCCTGGCAGCTTTCAAGACCAAAGAACATCCCATGTTCCCTCTTGAAGGCTTGTAATAACTGCCATAAATTATCTTGTGGGAATGGAATGCCCTGGCCTAAGCTGTGTGGTACCGGGCTCTCCTGGTGACAGTTTTAGTGGCTGCATATGTTTGCAGAAGAAGGAAGTGTGGTAACTTGGCAAACGGCTCCCAAGCGCCCCTGGCTTGCTGCCATTGGATTGTCCTCAAAACCCAGGCACAGTGATGTGTGAAAAATGCCCATCTTTACTTTTGGCATCAGTGGGCCTTCTATGGGCCCTCTATAGAGGGCATCACCTGGGGATTCCTGACCCTGGTCAGGTCCTGAGGTCTTTCTGTGTTACTCTCTCTATTACTTGAGTATCTGCTGCTTACAGCTCTTGTGTTCTGCAGGACGGCTGAGTTTGGTACCCAGGATAGGCCCGTCTGTGCACAAGGCTGTCTCCTTCTCCCCATCCTGCTCCTCCTCCTCTGGAAAGGGGAGGAATCACACATGGGTTCTCTATTGAGGCCTGTTGTGCTTGGCTCAGGGTGATGTTAGCAAATGCAGTCTCCACCCGGCCGTGCCATATTAAGGGAATGTAGGCTGTATTGGCTTCTGCCAAGTCAGCACACATGCTTTGTTTTAGTGACTCTGTGAAGAGTTTATCGTCTGTTATTTATTCAGGTAACACACTTCTATCTCCTCATTTTGGTGCTACTCCCTTTTTTCATCGCTGGTCAGTGTGCTGTGTGGCCAGGAGGGCTGTGTGTTGTCTTCAGGAACCACTTTGGACATTTTTGCTTTGGTTATTTATTCATGCCAACATGTTGTTAAATGGCGTGAAATAAAACCCCATTTTAAAGAGAAATTGTAAAAGGAAGCGACGTCCTGTGTGGAAATTATGACAAGCACAGAAACATGTTAGAAAAAATAAACATTGGCCAGGAGCGGTGGTTCACGCCTATAATCCCAGCACTTTGGGAGGCCAAGGTGGGCGGATCACTTGAGACCAAGAGTTCGAGACCATCCTGCACAACATGGTGAAACCATCTCTGCTAAGAATACAAAAACTATCCAGGCATAATGGCACACCCCTGTGATCCCAGCTACTCAGGAGGCTGAGGCAGGAGAATTGCTTGAACTGAGGAAGTGAAGGTTGCAGTGAGCCGAGATTGCGCTACTGTACTTCAGCCTGGGCGACAGAGAGAGACTCCATCTCAAAAACAAACAAATAAAACAAAAAAAAATATTGCCTGTTTCCTGTCTCCTGAGGAGCCCATTGTTAATGGTTGTGTGTCTTTTCAGTCTTTTAAAACGTGTTAAATTTAGTTGTCATAGTGTGCATGTATACATTTTTAAGTGGAGATGATGGATTTCACGTGAAGAGCTGCTGTGTGATAAATGTAAAATGCTTAGCAACGTGCTTGGTACCTGGAGCTGTTCGCAGTAAATGAAAGGAATTTTTATGGAGGGTGTAAGGTAGAGTGGGCTCTGGAGCCAGACTGCCCCGTTCCTGGCCCGGCTCTGCCGTATCTGGCTGCTAGAGCCTTGAGCCAGCTGTAGAAGTGCAGCGCCTTCATTTCCCCGTCTGTAAAATGGGGGTGATTATCATATACCCCAAAGTGTTGTCATGAGGATTTAATGAAATATCCCCTATAAGATCCTTAGGGAACTGCTTCCCGGTAGTCATCTCATAGTGCATATTGGTGGTTGTTATTCAAGAAAAGGATGGAAAGCACATTTTTTTTTTTTGAGACAGAGTCTTGCTCTGTCACCCAGGCTGGAGTGCAGTGATGCGATCTTGGCTCACTGTAACCTCTGCCTCCCAGGTTCAAGCGATTCTCCTGCCTCAGCCTCCCAAGTAGCTGGGACTACAGGTATGTGGCACCATGCCCAGCTAATTTTTGTATTTTTAGTAGAGACAGGGTGTCACCATATCGGCCAGGCTGGAACTCCCGACCTCGTGATCCGCCCACCTTGGCCTCCCAAAGTGCTGGGATTACAGGTGTGAGCCACTGCGCCCGGCCGGAAAACACATATTTAAACATAGCAGTGTTCAGTCCTCTCTCCCTGAACCAAGGAAACTCTCTTTAATACCCCGTCTACTGTGTGATCCATGGTCGGCCCGGGAGCAGCCTTCAAGGGCAGTCACAGCCCTTGTCCCTGGCACAGCACAGCGCCTGCCTGTGCATCCTTAGCTGATGCATGAGGCTCACAGCCCCCGCACCTGCATCCTTCCCTATCTCCAGGTACTCTCTTTTTTCTCCTCCAAAGGCTTGCTCCCCAAGCTTCAGGGAGGAAGTAGGAGGTGGTCTCTCTCTCCCAGACCCCCAGCGCACACCGGTCTCCTCTCTTGAAGGACCGACAGAGGCTGGTGGCTGGTTTTCACGTGTCTCCTGAAGCCACCCCTAAGGAGAAGGCTTCAGTGTCATCTTCCAGTCAGAGACGAGCATAGTGGCCCTCTTGTGAGACAGACCCGTGCAGCAGGATAGCACCTCTGTTATCCTCCCAGACCGGCAGTGGGTGCACACGGGCCTTGCAGGCTGTTTCCTGCCCTGGAATGCTGCTGTCATTCGGAGCAGCACACCTCAGTGTCAGAGAAGGCTGGTTTGTTTGAAACAGTCAGAATGTCATAAATACCTTATGATGAACATTTTCCAAATGTGCTTAAATTCGAGAGGCCAGGAGTGCACCTTTCCCTTTCCTGAGAAGAGCGTGGGCCACCGGCTTTTCCATCTTCGGTCCCTTTGGGTGCCTGTGCCCTGGAGCTGTCCGTCACCTGGTCCTGCCCGTCTGGGTCTGTGGCCAGTGCTTTCCGCTGTGAGTCATTCAGGCCCAGTCGTTGTCCTGCTGGTGCATCCGCCTTATGTCGTCAAGCATTTTGGGAAAGTCACCCAGCCTGCCCCCCTCCAAAGGATCAGCATGGGGAGGTGGTGATGCTTCCCAAACCCAGGCTGGTTATCACACTACATTCCAAAGACTTCAGATGAGGGCGTTGACCTATTTGCCTAGGAGGGGTTCTTCAATCTGCAATCCAGCAAACCCCTCCTTGATGCAAGGCAGAGGGTGTGAGGGCCCTTAGGGAACAATTGTGCCCCGAGGAGGAAGGCAGGGCCATGTTAGGAGCCTCTGTGCTACGGAGCGAGTTGTATGGTCTTGGGCGATTCCCTTCTTATGTTTGCACCTCCACTTTGCCATTTGTAAATGGAGATGGGAGCATCCCTTATGTCACAGAATGTTCTTAGGATTACTTAAGGTGCTGGAATGTTTCCTGGCTTTCAGAAGAGCTTGGTAGACGCTTGCTATTGCCCTAATATCATTACCATCCCAGATTTGCATTTTCTTATTATTTCCCTGTGAGGTGTTAAGTGTGTGAAAGTGTGTGTGTGTGTGTGTGTGTGTGTGTGTGTGGTGTGTATGTCTGTAAAAGGTCAGGCTACAAAATAAAATCCTTTTGGGCCTCAGGGCAGAATGGCTCTTTTTAGTTACGGGTGTTTGGTGACTGCTGGAGAAGTCACTACCCAGCTGATCTCACCAATACTCTCTGCTTAAAGGCAGCTCTTGACTTGGGTTTCTCTAGGGTGAAAACATGTAGTTGTTTACATAATTTTTCTTTTCCTTTTCTGCTCTGGATTTGACATTTTGTTCCTTCAGGTGATTGAAAGTCACCTGCTTCCTCAGAATTGGTTTCAAGGCAAGACTAAGTGAACCAACCAGAGTGAAGTCAGCGTTTTGGAAATACCTCCTGAGAGGTCTTGATCTTTATGCAGAACTGTTATTTCAAAGGATGGTGTCCCCTCCCCAACCACAAGAATGATCCAAACCTGTTTTCTGGGGCCCGGAGTTTGCTGGGGGTAGGACTGGGCCTGAAGCTTTTACTGCTGGTCTGTGGGGTAGGGATAAGCCTCCTGTGTCAAGCTGGTAGGTTTTAGGCTTTGGCAGCATGAATTGTTATTTCTGGACTCCCCTGGGTGCTGTTTAGAAATGCAGGTAGGTGGCCAGGTGTGGTCGCTCGTGCCTGTAATCCCAGGACTTTGAGAGGCCAAGGCAGGTGGATTGCTTGAGCTCACTCAAGACTGGGCAAAATAGTCAAACCTCATTTCTACAAGAAATACAAAAATTAGCCAGGCATGGTGGTGCATGCTTGTCATCCCAGCTATCAGTAATCTGAAGCAGAATCGCTTTGGGAGGCAGAGGTTTCAGTGAGCCAACACCACGCCACTGCACTCCAGCCTGGGCAACAGAGCAAGACTCCATCTCAAAAAACAAAACAAAACAAAACAGGTAGGTGCTTCTAGCTACTGCTGTGGGATAGCAAGGTAGTTACCAAACTGATAAGGGTAGCTAGCATCTTACTTACTGTTGAAAACTTCAGTGTCTTTTTCGTTTTTTATTTTTTTTGAGATGGAGTCTTGCTCTGTTGCCCAGGCTGGAGTGCAGTGGTGTGATCTCAGCTCACCACAACCTCCACCTCCAGGGTTCAAGTGATTCTCCTGCCTCAGCCTCCCAAGTAGCTGGGATCACAGGTGTGCACCACCATGCCCAGCTAATTTTGTATTTCTAGTAGAGATAGGGTTTCTTTATGTTGGTCAGGCTGGTCTTGACCTCAGGTGATCCGCCTGCCTTGGCCTCCCAAAGTGCTGGTAATTACAGGCGTGAGCCACCGCACCTGGCCCGATTTTATATATTTTTTGTTTGCTTAAATTGCCTTTTTAAAATAGATTGATGCTCTATAAGAAGTAAATGCTGTGAATTTGGAATTTTCAAATTAATTATAATGTTACCTATTTTATCTGAGTTTATTTGGGTATCTTATAAAATGTAATTTCTCAGGAAGATGTTTCTGTTCCCTCCCCCGCCCAAAAAAAGGGAAGCCACTGGTTGCTAATGGCTCCTGCAGCTCTGATGATCCATGATGAAGTGTTCTTTGATTAGGTGTCAAGACGAGTGGTGCAGGCCTTTGACAGACACATGATTGTGGTTGGAGAAAGCCCAGCATTAACTGCTGACCTTGCCATCTGTGAGCAGGTGTTGAATGAGCTCGGTTCCCTCCCAGGCCTTCTTTTCCCTAGTGGGTCATTGGCTCCTGAGTAAGATAGATGCATGCAATAGAAGAGCTGTTAATAGCATTTACTCTTTCTTAATCCTTATTCATCCCATTCATATTTCAGTGTCTGAAACTTGGCAGGATGTCAGAAGCCACAGTGCAAGCAGGGAAATTTTTCTTTGAAAAGTAAGGACCAAGTACAGTGTTCTCCTTATATTTAATTTGCTAAAACATGTAAGAAGAAAATTCTTACATTGTTAGGTCCCAAAGAGAGTGCTACCACGCGATCTTGCCAAAGTGACCTTGCTGAAGCTTCTTTTTCTTCTTCTTTTTTTTAACGAATGGCAATAAAGTCATTTTGTCAAGCTAACCGAGTACCATAATGAGATCTTTGTGGCATAAGTTTACCGGGTGGGGAAATAACTTTGACAGAGGTTGATGCCCGAAATGAAATGTCTCTCTGTCTGATGTCAAGCGTGTGGGGAATCTGAACCTTGCACTCTTTCCTGATAAGACATTAGCCTCTGCATAGGGTTGTCGGCCCAACTTTTTGATTAGCTGGACCTGTTTCCTTGCAGATCTAATCAAGGATTTGGAGAACCCCAGTAAAATGCCAGAAGATCTTAGACTGATCTCTCTTGGGATGTGTCAAATTGGAGATCTGGTGGGTTTTTCTGCTGTGTTTACTGTGATCAGTGTATCTGAAGTCAGTATGTGGCCTTTAAGGCTGTGTTTGGTGCGCAGAAGTTCTGTGTAACAGAGTGGCCCCCAAAAGTTCGATTTTGGATTAGACTTTGGGTCAACCTCAGGGTAGCAAAAGGATGGATGCCCGAGAACACATTGTCTCCGACTTCCTGGCTCGTCCTTTCTAAGTTCTGGGTAGTGATGGGTCTTTGGAGGGGCAGCCCTTTCTGCCATGTGAATCTTTGCCCAGCCCTGAGGGAGTGAGGCCTGGCCAAGGGAGCTGGGCCCCGGTCGGAGAGAAGGCTGAGGCTCCTTGAGGAGCATTTGGAGTTTGGGCCAGTTGTGTGTTTTAAGAAAATTACCCATTTTGGATTTGTCTGTGGAAGCAATTAGAGAGATCACAGGACCATTTCTGATTCCCAATTCTGTCCAGTGTCTATTCAGAAAAATAGAAAACAGTTAACTGGAACAGGGGATTATTTGAGCACACACAGAGTCCTGTTGTCTCAGCAGCATGCCCTCAGACAATTTGCCTTTTAGTGAAGTTTAAGCCCATGAAAGGAAATAAAAAGTGTTTTATTAGATGGCAAAGAAAGATGGACTGGACTTATGAGACTTTGAGAATTTTAGCTTTTTCTTTGTTAATGCAAACTTTAGAAGAGAGCGACTCTTTCTATAATGCAATTTATTTGTACAATGTGGTAATTATTGTTAATAGTTAATAATTATCTTCAACTGGGTAAAACACCATTGTGTGTTTGAGAGGGAGAGAGGGATGGGTAGAAGGAGGGGGAGGATATCTTTTGTTCAAAGCTAAATGTTGCTACTTCTGAAGATGAGTGCACCTTACGGGTGTAACCAGCTATGTTTATTAAGCATACACTTTGTTTTGTTTTCTTTCTTGAGACAGAGTCTTTGCTCTGTCACCCAGGCTGGAGTGCAGTGGCACCATCTCACTCACTGCAACCTTCGCCTCTCAGGTTCAAGTGGTTTCTCCTGCCTTGTCTCCTGAATAGCTGGGATTACAGGTGCATGCCACTGCACCCAGCTAATTTTTGTATTTTTAGTAGAGACAGGTTTTTGCTATGTTGGCCAGGCTGGCTCGAACTCCTGACCTCAGGTGATCCACCCACCTCAGACTCCCAAAGTGCTGGGATTACAGGTGTGAGACACCACGCCCTGTCTCAAGCATATACTTTGTACAAGAGCTTGTCAAAGTTCTTTGCTGCCACAGCTGTGGTTGGCCACATTGCTTCCCCCATGAATATGTGGAAACTGATGCTTCAGGAGAATTGGTGGCTCACCTGTGGCATTCAACTAGTGGGTTATAGCGCAGAGACTCAAACCCAGCCCTGACTCCCACAGCACTCTTCTTTTTCTGTAAATTGCTGACTTACTCAGTTGATCATAGTTGACTGCGGTTCACAGATGTGTCTGCACCCATTGTGCCTTTTAAGTGTAGCTTTTCTTTCGTGAAAGCACACAGAGCAAAGCACGGGCTCCGCAGTGTGACCCACACGTGCTGCGTGGATGGATGCTGCCGGTCAGCAGGTGGGAAAAGGATCTGCTAGGTGCTGAGGGGCAGAGGATTGGTCTTCCTGATCTTGGCATGAAAATGGTGTCAAGTTCTTAGTCATTGAGGAAAATCACTCAGCCCAAATTCCTGAGAAGGCCGATGAGATTATTATCTAAGATTTGTTGGATTGCTGGATTTGTTGAGGAGAGAAATGGAGGAAGCTGTCAGAAGTGTACAGGGCATCAGAGGGAGGCCCTCCCTTTGGCCACTTTCTCCCCTAAAACTATCCTGGTTTTAGCCCAACAGGTTCCTGCCCGCCTCCACCAACCTCGCTTGTTTAAAGACTATTAAAGAATGTTTGCAATTTATTCTGGATTGAGTTTTCCTCCAAACAAAGCAACTCCCAGTTCACCCCCTAGAGCTGTTCAGGCCCTTCCCGGGGGCTCGTGGCTGTGGCTGCCTCCGATCAGAGCAGACTCGGTCTGCATCATCCTTCTTCATGGTCCCTCTAAAGCACCTGAAGCCAGTTGTTCTCAAACTTTAGAGAGTGTTTGAGTCACCTGGAGAGCTGATAAAGAACAGAGGCCTGGGCTGGTTTGAGTCCAGGCTGATGGATGTTGAAGAGCGCTGGGCTGTTGTGTTTTTACCAAGTTCCCTGGATGGTTCTGATACCTCACAGCCTGTGAGAACCATTTCTTTGTGATTTCTTGCCTTTGAAATTTTTTCTAACCTTCTTCTTCTTCGTCTTTTTTTTTTTTTTTGTGATGGAGGCTTGCTCTATCACCAGGCTGGAGTGCAGTGGCCCGATCTTGGCTCACTGCCACTTCTACCTGCCGGGTTCAAGTGATTCTCCTGCTTCTGCCTCCCGAGTAGCTGAGACTACAGGCACATGCCACTATGCCGAGCTAATTTTTGTATTTTTAGTAGAGACGGGGTTTCACCATGTTGGCCAGGATGGTCTCGATGTCCTGACCTTGTGATCTGCCTACCTGGGCCTCCCAAAGTGCTAGGATTACAGGTGTGAGCCACCCTGCCTGGCCTCTCACCTTCTTCTTGGCTTGATCGCTGTTTTGTGTTCCTTCCTGCTGCCCAAATCAAATTTAGTTTTCGTGCCCAGACCCTGTCCCTGCTCTCATCCTTCAGCCCACCCTCCTGCTCCCCATCCAGCCAGCCTGCTGCCACCCAGTTCAAGTGCTAGGCATGGGGTATTGAGCCTCAGGCCAGTCCGTAGACATTCCAGCACCTGGTGGTCAGAGGTGAGTGCTGAGTGGACCCACCGGGAAAGGGTCTGGCTGAGCTGGGGTGGGGAGTTTAGAGAGGTCATCCTCACAGAAGGATGAGCAGGAGTTGAGTGGGCAAAGGAGGGAGTTAGGAAGCTCTCATTTTCTAGGTAGTAGGACTGGCATGGGCCAAGGTGGAGGATGACAGCCTGGCTCATTCAGGGAATTTGCGGTATGCTGATACATGGAAAAAGGCACCTGAAATGTGAGTCCTGCTTTGGTGACTCACCCTTTCCTTTACAGAAGCATTGATTTACAGCTGTTGTCTTTAAAAAAAAAGTGTGTATGTTGAAAAGTTCAGAACGAGATTAAGTGGAGACATAAAATGGTAAGATGTGAAAAGTTGTTCTTGCCAGATTAATTGGTTTCATCTAAAGGAGATTTTTTTTTTTTTAGATGGAGTCTCACTCTGTTGCCTGGGTTGGAGTGCAGTGGTGCGATCTCAGCTCACTGCAACCTCAGCCTCCCAGGTTCAAGCAATTCTCCTGTCTTAGCCTCCTGAGTAGCTGGGATTACAGGCATATGCTGCCATGCCAGCTAATTTTTTTTGTATTTTAGTAGAGACAGGGTTTCACCATGTTGGCCAGGCTGGTCTTGAACTCCTGAGCTCAGGCAGTCCACCCGCCTTGGCCTCCCAAAGTGCTAAGATTACAGGCGGGAGTCACCATGCCCTGCCTGAAAAATTTTTTTTTTAATTTCTTTGTTGCTTTTGCTGGCCTTTAAGCAACGCAAGACTAGGGGACTTTCGCTCGGTCCCTGGAGAGCTCAAAGGGCCTGGCTTATGGGACAGTCAGTGAACTGGGATGAATGAATGAGTTTGACTCAGGTGTTTTGGATAAGTCACTTTACCTTTCTGGGCCTCTTTCCTCAATGCTAAGCAGAGGCCGTTGGTATAGATAATCTCTAGGATCTCTTCCCCTTTCTGACTGATCACACAGTTGCACTGCTTGCCCCTGAGGCCCTAGTGTCCATGCCTGCCTATTCACCCTGGCCCACAAGAGGCCAGGCCAGCTCTGTTCCAGGCCCTGAAAATTCCATTAAAACTTCACTCACCAGCCAGTTCCTAGGGGATGCTGAATGAGTATGTAATGGGGAAGGCCACGTGCTAGGCTCCGGTGGGGAGGAAGTGTGTGACTCTTGTTACCTCAGCAGTTTCTAGGGATAAGGTAAACTCATGGAAAAGCGCGGCTTCTGCCAAGGCTCACAGAGTGGGTCAGGCTGCACATGTCCTGGACACCACAGGGCCTGCTCTGAGAAGGCAGCTGTGGTCCCGCCTCATTGACCACCAGCCACCATCCTCTGTTTCCAGTGGACCCACATTTCAAATCATTTTATCTCCTAAATAACCTATATTCATTTGTTTTTTCCCTTGTCTTAAATGCACCAGAAATCTCCAACTGGAAATTTAGACAAGCATTGAGATCCTGTGTTCTAAAATTGGGTTGATGGAAATCTAGACAAAAGCAAAGAAACAGTGACAGTAATAACAGAGTTATCCTCTCTCAAACACCTGCCTCATGCCTGATGTTATTTCACTTAATTCTCAAGGGCTTGAGGAAGGTCCTGCCATAATCCTTACTTTCAGAGGGGAAGATTGAAATTTAGCTCAGATCTCAAGCTAGTAATCGTCAGAACCAGGATATAGAATCAGGACCAGACCACATGGTTCCCGCTCTGAGCTGCTGTGGGTCTATCCCTGTGGCTCTGTCCAGGGTAAATGCATGATTTAGGGAAGGGTTAGCGAACTACAGCCCATGGGCCAATGCAGCCACCTCTTGTTTTTGGATGGCCCAAGAGCTAAGAATAGTGTCTACATTTTTAATTGGATGAAGAAAAATATCAACAAAGAATAATGTTTCATGACACGTGAAAATTACATGAAATACACATCTAATGCTTATAAGTGAAGTTCTATTGGAACTCAGCTATGGTCGTTAGTTTACGTATCATCGATGGCTGATTTCACAGTACAAGGGCAGGGTTTAAAGCCTGTTAGGCCTAAAATGTTTACTGTGTGGCCTATTACAGAAGATGTTTGCTGCCCTCCGATTTAGGGCATTCATGAGGCTTGATGAGATGTTGAAAATCGCCTGTCGCTTCCTGTCACTTCTGATTGTGGGTAGGCTCTGATGCACCAGATCTCCAGTGAGCTCTCTGAAGCTCAGAGTTCTCTTTCCATTGCATGGATATCAAATAAAAGTGTCTGCTTTGTGGCATTTCTGGCTTGAGAGTACCTGCCCAATGTGATTTGCCAAGGTGCCATTTTATCAAAAGTCTTAGGATGACTGGATATGTTTGCCTTGAACTTTTTTTTTTTTTTTTTTTTTGCCTTTGCTGATGGATGTATTTAGGTTATCGTTGAAAGTGGATTGCAGAACAGAGGCAGTTTCCTGTGCTGTCTGGATTGAAGTAGAATGATGCCCTAACTTTTAATTGAAAGGGACTATTTTAGGCAGGAGACTGTGTCCAAGAGCTAACCTATCACCACTGGCATGTGGGGAGGAGGGAGCCTGGGTCCTGGGCTCCCAGCTAAACTCAGCAGACCCCACTGGCAGGTGTGGGTTGTGGGGCTGACAGAGGCTTTGTGGAGGGCATTGTGCTCCTTGGGTGGAGGTGGGGTGGCTGCCTTGGGAGCTCAGTGCAGCTCTGGCCGTGATGGGCAGCAGGAGACAAGAATGTAGCCAGTCTGAGAATTTCAGCCCAAGTTCCTCCTTTCTTTTTTCTTTTTCAGACAGAGTCTTGCAGTGTTGCCCAGGCTAGAGTGCAGTGGCGCAATCTCTGCCCACTGCATCCTCCGCCTCCCGGGTTCAAGTGATTCTCCTGCCTCAGCCTCCTGAGTAGCTGGGATTACAGGTGCCCACCACCATGCCGGCTAATTTTTTTGTATTTTTAGTAGAGATGGGGTTTCACTATGTTGGCCAGACTGGTCTTGAACTCCTGACCTTGGGATCTGCCCACCTTGGCCTCCCAAAGTGCTGGGATTATAAACGTGAACCACCATGCCCGGCCTGTTCCTCCTTTCATGCAGCAGAATCCAAGACACTGACTTGGCCCTCTCTGCTGTTCAGGCTTCTGTGTTAGCAGAGATAGCTTCTGGCCCTTCTTTATTGTAGTGAGGCTGGGCATGGTGGTGTATGCCTGTAATCCCAGAAGTTTGGGAGGCCGAGGTGGGTGGATCATCTGAAGTCAGGAGTTCGAGACTAGTCTGGCTAACATGGTGAAACCCTGTTTCTACTAAATTCAAAAAATTAGCCAGGTGTGGTGGTGTATGCCTGTAATCCCAGCTACTAGGGAGGCTGAGGCAGGAGAATCGTTTGAATCTGGGAGGCGGAGGTTGTAGTGAGCTGAGATCATGCCATTGCACTCCAAGCCTGGGCAACAAGAGCAAAAGTCCATCTCAAAAAGAAAAAAAGACGATGATCAAATGGGCTTCCAAGTGTTCATGTCTCAGGTTCAGTACTGATCAGCATTGACCTGCCCTTGCTTCAGCCCTCACCTATCATTGCTCATTGCTGAGAGTGGGTAAGTGGCTTGCTCAGGTTGCTGTAGCTGATTGGATCCCGCTATCCTCAAAGTTCCCACACTCAGTGACTGACAGTGCCAGGTGACTTTTCCTTTTGGGGTCTGTGACATTTGTTGCTGTTTCTAAAACCCCTACTGTGTGCTGCTAATCCCCTCACCAAGCTTGCAGAGTGGATGGTAACTGACAGGTGAAAAAAATTCAAGAAGTTAGGTCACTGCTAATAGCTGTTGGTGCCAGGCTTCAAACCCAGGCCTGACTCCAAGTCCTGCAGCTTCTCTGCCCCACCCTATCTCTGTCCTCCTCACGTCTGTAGTGTGGTGGGGGTCAGTGGGGTGGTCCTTTGGCTGTGGGAGCTTCTGTTGGCAAAGCCTCGGAAGGACCCGGGTGACTGCAGATTAGTTCTGTGGAAAGCATCTGGGTCTGCTGAGCTCACTGCTGATCTTCTTAGTTGGTCTGTGATGGGACTCACCCTTGGCTTTTTGGCCAGAGTGTAGACAGAGACCCGCTTAGCATTTTGTGGTCAGTCGGAGGCAGTTTGTGAGTCTGGAACTTGGAAGCTGGTGTTCTGTCCTCCTCTGGGATGGATGTGGAGACTGGGGATTCCGGGGGACATGGGCTGTATATACACCCAGCTGGACATGGGGAAGTGAGGGTTCCATGGGGAGCTAGCCCTGAACACAGCAAGCATTTGGTGAATGGTGTCTGCCGGCTCTTTTTACCCATATTCTAAGGCGGATGAGCAGCACAGGAGAGAACTGCTAGGGTTTGTGGAGTGGTTTTATTATTCAGATTTAAGTGCATGCAATCAGAAGTCTTTGACTGAAGAGCTGAAACTCTCTGGCCTGCTTTTGCTCTTTTTTGATGGGGGTGGTGGTGGCAGTGTGAGGGGCCGGTTCAGCTGTGAGGAGAGAATGCAGTAGCAGGCAGAATGGTACATTGTACATTCACATTGTACACCTTATTCACACCCGACATTGGCCAGAAATCCCCTCCTAAGAGAGACACTTAGAAAGTAAACAGTTTGTTAATCATTTCAGCCCGTGGACTTTGATATCAGGGTGTACTTTGATCAAGGGTTACAAACGCCAGTGTCTTCAGGGACGTTTGGGAACATAAATAAGTGGAATGGACCAAAAGATGGAAAAGCATACTGCCTTGCAGTCTTTCGCATGCTCATGTGTGATAGAGAGAATCAACAGTGTGGGGGCCACGTTGCTTGGCAACTGCCATTTTGTCCTCAGCCTTGGGGTGACATTACTAGGGAATGGCTATGAACGCTGAACACTTCCCCCATGGGAAGTGGGGCTGACATTTAGATCCAATTCATGGCTTTAATGTGGCCAGATGAGAAAGACAGATCTGTTTTTGAGAAGCCAAAAAATGAGATTTAAAAAATGAATGCTATCTCCCTAATTTTTTTCCTTTTTTGTTTTTTTTTTTTGAGACAGAGTTTTGCTCTTGTTGCCCAGGCTGGATGGAGTGCAAGGCACGATCTCGGCTTATTGCAACCTCTGCCTCCCAGGTTCAAGTAATTTTCCTGCCTCAGCCTCCCGAATAGCTGGGATTACAGGTGTGTGCCACCATGCCCAGCTTAATTTTTTTTTTTTTTTAGTAGAGACAGGGTTTCACCATGTTATAGGCCAGGCGGTCTTGAACTCCTGACCTCAGGTGATCCACCTGCCCTCGGCCTCCCAAAGTGCTGGGATTACAAGTGTGAGCCACTGCGCCCGGCTACTATCTCCCTAATTTTTAAATACTTAAGATTTTAAGAAACATCATGAGTCAAGCAATGCATGGCAGTGGGCTAGGTTCAGACAGGGGAGCCTTAATTTTGGACCCCCAGATTTATCATGCAAGGTGGAGGAAGGGTTCAGATGGGGACTTGGGGATTGCCAATTCTGACCATCTCTTTAGAAGAAGAGATTAGCCCTGTGGAGGAGTCCAGGATTTGTATTTTAGTCTCGGTACTGGGTGCTCTGGGTTGAGTTGCTGAACCATTCTGGGACTCACTTTCTTCCCCCATGAAGTCAAAAGGTAGGTAGATCGCTGGTGTTTTTTGTTTTTGTTTTGAGACAGAGTCTTGCTCTGTCACCAGGCTGGAGTGCAGTGGCGCGGTCTCAGCTCACTGCAACATCCAACTCCCGGTTTCAAACAATTCTGCTGCCTCAGCCTCCCAAGTAGCTGGGACTACAGGCACGCACTATCACACCCAGCTAATTTTTGTATTTTTAGTAGAGACAGAGTTTCACCATGTTTACCAGGCTGGTCTTGAACTCCTGACTTTGTGATCCACCTGCCTCAGCCTCCCAAAGTGCTGGGATTACAGGGTAGATCACTAGTTTTAAAGTGTGCTCCTGGAGGTGTGTCAGGGGTTCCATAAGCATTTGCTTTGTTTTAATAGAAACAACCTGCACTCTCAAATTTGAGCGTATTTGAAATTGTAATGAGAGCAGCTGCCCAGGATAGAGTGTGGTGGCTCCTGCCTATAATGCCAGCACTTTGGGAGCCTGAGGTGGGAAGAAGATCAGTTGAGGCCAGGAGTTTGAGACCAGCTTGGGCAGTATAGAGAGACCCTGTTTCTACAAAAAACAAAAGAAATAGCAGGGTGTACCGGCACGCTTATGAAGTTTGAGCTGCTTGGAAGGCTGAGGCTGACGGATTGCTTAAGTCCAGGAGTTTAAGGCTGCAGTGAGCTATGATTGTGCCATTGTACTCTGGCCTGTGCCACAGAGTGCGACCCTGTCTCAAAAAAACAAAAACCAAACCAAACCAAAAAACCAACCAACACATTTGCCCAAATAGCGAATCACATCAAATTTTAAAATTCACTGGAAACCATCAGCTTCTTAATTTGATTATACATCAGTGATGTTCAAAGTAAAAAGCAAGGTAATTTGAACTTTGAAAAAGCTGCCTTTATCCAGGTGTATACATGGTATATACACACAGAGAGATATGTATGAAATGTGGAACCCTATACACATATGTATGCAGTTCTTCATAAGAGTCTTTTTGAGAAAATAGTTCTATTGCTAAAAATACTCAATGGAAACTTCTGGCCTGGGATTTCCAAGTTCACCCTCAGCTGTGTGTCTCAGAGTCCACATAGCCTCACCAAAATAGCCTTCCGGCTACTTTTTTCTGTGTGCCCTTGGAAGAGGCCATCATGCTTCCAGTTTCCCAAGGGGGAAGATGAGCCAGGGGGATCTTTGCAGGGTGGTTGGTTCTCATTCCTTCCACCGCAGCCTCCCGTGGCATTTTTGGGACCTGGAATTGTGAATGATGCTGACCCTTCCCCACACTCCCTGATGACAGCATGAAGTTCAGAGTTTATTTGCAGATGAGGCAGGGAAGCCGGCCTGTTCTCAATTTGCTGTGTCTGATGCCTTGTGCTTGAGGCATTGTTCACTGTGCTGCCTGCTGGCCTGCCTGTCCCTGCCTTTTGGACGCGAGGTACTCAGGCCACCCTACAATGCCACACCTGACTTCTGGGAAGCTTTCTACCATGAGTGTTCGTTGTCTGGCTGCTGGGTTCAGTGGGAGGGCCCTCCCAGCCTGTCACTTTCATGATCGATGATTTACCTTTCAGGAACCAGTTTTATAGGGAGTTGTTGGATAATCTTTACAAGGGAGATAAATGGGAGAGCAGGAAGAATGATGGCCTTTCAGAGTGGAAATCTGTGCTGCTCCAAATCCCATAAACTGCTATTTGATTTTAAACATGGCTTGAAGCGGTTCACATTTTGGTTAATTACGTCAGTGGGTAAAAATAACTATTGTCATATGGTGTGTGGGCTTGGTTTTAGAAGGATAAAGAGTCTATTGTTACCCATTGTGCTATTCAGTCACTTATTACCCATCCTTAAAAGCCCAACGTGGATAACAGAAAACCTGGAGCTTTGTCACCTGCTGAAATCCAGGCTGCTCCATGAATTTACCCCCAAACACTGCTCCTTTTGAGAAACTTGCACAAGCGGCCTTGATTCAGTCAATTCAAATGGGTTGATGGGGCCTGTCCCCAAGCCCAGGATGGCAGGGGTTTGTGACCTGTGGCCCTGGAACTGCCTTTTGGTTTCACGGTCTCAGCTGAGACCTGCCGAGGGCTGAGCCAGCTTAGAGCTCCCTGGGGGTGGTTCAGGTCAAGGACTTCAGGGTCCAACTGGCCTGGGGCTGAATCTTAGATTTACTGGCTGTAAAAGGCTCAGTCAGGACCTTAACTTTTCCAAGGCTCAGTGTCTACATCTGTAAAATGGGGATAAACACAGTTCCTCCCTGCTGGGATTATTGTAAGGCTTGAATGAGATGATAAATACATCTGACATGCGATTGGCCAGTAGCTAAGGGTTCAGTCGATATTATAATAAGTGGAATGGACTAGCATTCGATTCTCACACAGGGTCACTCTTTTATTTTTTGGAGTTGGAATCTCGCTCTGTAGCCTAGGCTGGAGTGCAATGGTGCGATCTTGGCTTACTGCAACCTCTGCCTCTCGGGTTCTAACAATTTCCTGCCTCAGCCTCCTGAGGAGCTGGGATTACAGGCGTGTAACACCATGCCTGGCTAATTTCTCTACTTTTAGTAGAGACAGAGTTTCACCATGTTGGCCAGGCTGGTCTTGAACTCCTGACCTCGTGATCCACCTGCCTCAGCCTCCCAAAGTAGTGGGATTACAGGTGGGCGCCACCGTGCCCGGCCAGGGTCACTCTTTATGTCATGTTTTCTCCCACTGTACCCCTGCATGTTACCCTGGAGCCCGCCCTCCACCAAGCCCCTCCATCCTCATCCCCCAAGCTCACCAGGTCCTTGTGCACTCATATCTTTCACTGCTTTTCATGCCTGTGAGCTCTTGGAAAGTCAGGACCACCTTAAGCACCCTCTGCATCTTTGGTGCCTAGTCTGGGGCCCTGCAGGGCCACAGGAAGAGTGTCAGCAGCATGGATAGGGAGAGAGAGGCTCAGAGCCTGGAGAGCTCCTTGGGGGATGGAGCAGTCACAGGAAGTCACCAAGTGAATTGAAGGGTGCTGGCCTCGGAGGTTCAGTGAGGCAGGAAGAAGCTGTTAGGCCGGGAGTTAAGGAACCTGGTGGTGTTCAGGTCTCGGGACAACGCAGACGTGGGGTCTGTATTGCAGATGCACCTGCATTAGTTTATAACTGAGGAGACCAATGGCTCCATGAGACCCTCAAGCGCCAGAGCTCACCAGTGACAGTGGAAGCTGAACTAACCTCCTAACCACCCTAGTCCACACCTGCCAGGCTGATGGGCTCTCAGTGGTGATGCGATGGAAGCTCTGTGCCGTGGATCTCCGTGTGCCCCTGAGACTCACCTGCCTGTCTCCACCCTACTCTGCCTACCAGGAGGAGGTGACCATTTTTTTTTTCTTTGGAGCCAGAGTCTGGCTCTGTTGCCCAGGCTGGAGTGCAGTGGTGCGATCTTGGCTCACCGTAACCTCCGCCTCCCAGGTTCAAGCAATTCTCCTGCCTCAGCCTCCTGAGTAGCTGGGACTACAGGCGCCCACCACCACACCCGGCTATTTATTTTTTATTTTTTTATTTTTAGTAGCTATGGGGTTTTACTATGTTAGCCAGTATGGTCTGGATCTCCAACCTCATGATCCACCCACCTCGGCCTCCCAAAGTGCTGGGATTACAGGCATGAGCCACCACGCCCAGCCAAGGCTGACCTTTATGTTCTCTACCAGCGGGTGCCCTTGGCCTCCAGCTTCCAGTGGGCCAGTCCGGTGAAAGGCCCCAGATGGAGATGAGGGGAGGACACCCTGGCCTGTCTCCTTGTCCTTCTTTGCTGCTGCTACCCTAGGATTCCTGCCCATCCCTTACTGGTTTCCCTTAACCCCACCCTCACCCTTGAAAACAGACCCTTTAAAACTCTCCTCACTCACCCTGGTTGAGTGTGTCATCTGCTCCTGCCAGGATCCTGGCTAATACTGCATGTTTCAGAAAAAGGAATTTGCAGTTCTATTTGTTTTTTTTTTCTTTTTTACTGTGGATTGAAGGGAGAGGCAACAGGGTATATGGATGAGGGAGTAGGGCCTGACTGTCACTACTGGTGTTCACAAAAGGCCCCGTGTAAGGCCTCTTATATTCCAAATGAGGGGCTATAGGAAGAGTCAGGGTGATGCTCGATCAGAAGCAAAACCAAAAATAGACGGCAGCAGCTATAACCCTGTTCTGGTACTTCCTAATTTTGTGTGTACGTATGTGCATTGGGAACTTCATGAAATGGAAATGGCCTGAGTCTTAGCCCTAGGATGAGGCTGTTTCTGTGATTTAGGGCTGGAGGATGTGAGGGCTTGGTTTACAATATGCACAGTACAGAAGTGGGGAAGTCCAGGTGCGCTGGGCAAGGAAACATCTTTATGGGACCCACAGAGATTGAAGGGGAGGGAAGAACCAGAGGTTATTCTGCTTTGCAGACTGGGAGACAGGTTTCATGACACAGTCACATCAGAGAGAGGGGAGGAGGAGAGTATATAGAGGTCTGTTTTGGTGTGTATATACGTGTAGGATTTTCATGTAGAGGAGTTGGGGAGAATTTCAGAAGTTTTAGGTAAATGCAGCTGGAGAAACCCTGTGACTTAGTTTCTTTTTTCTTTTTCTTCTTTCTTTTTTTTTTTGAGACAGAGTCTCACTCTGTAGCTCAGGCTGGAGTGTGGTGGCACCATCTTGGCTCACTGCAACTTCTGCCTCCCAGGTTCAAGCGATTCTCCTGCCTCAGCCTCCCAGAGTGCTGGGATTACAGGTGCACGCAACTATACTTGGCTAATTGTTGTACTTTTAGTAGAGATCGGGTTTCACCATGTTGGCCAGGCTGTCTGGAACTCCTGACCTCAGGTGATCCACCCGTCTTGGCCTTCCAAAGTGCTGAGATCATAGGCGTGAGCCACTGCCCCCGGCCTTAGTTTTTGAGTGGGAAGAATCCAGTGTTCAGAGCAGACCACCGATGTCATGGCTGCAGGTTTGGCTGAATTGCGATGGTATAGAAAGCTGTGTTAACAGTTTCTTTTTCTCTGAGGCCTGGAGGAGGATCGCTGTAACTGGAACCACAGTTGGGACTGGCAGTGGTTTTTCCTGCTGGCAAGGAAAAAAAAACCAACAAAAACCAGAAAGGATTCGACTTATCAGCACAAACAAAAGAGGATGGGAAACCAGAACCATCTCTAGGGGAGGGGAGCAATGAGTAAGGCTGGACGGCTCACCAGCGAGGAGTTGCCCCTCAGGAAAGAGGACAGAGAAGATTCCTCCTCCTGTGTAGCACTGGGTGTTCTGGCACGTCTTTGACTAACGGGTTTGCTGCCACAAGCTCCTAGGCTCAAGCAATCCTCTCATCTTGGCATCCCAAAGTGCTGGGATTACAGACATGAGCTACCATGCCCAGCTTTCTTTGCATTACCTGTAGGTAACGGGAAGTCTTTGGCAGAACTGTGGGCCATACCGCATTCTTCCCGTGTCTGTCACTGCAGAATTGTGAGCTTGATCTCTCTTCTTTTTTTTTTTAAACGGAGTCTCACTCTGTTGCCAGGCTGGCGTGCAGTGGTGCGATCTCCGCCTTCCTGGGTTCAAGCAATTCTCCTGCCTCAGCCTCCTGAGTAGCTGGGACTACAGGCGCGCACCACCACGCCCAGCTAATTTTTGTATTTTTAGTAGAGACGGGGTTTCACCATGTTAGCCAGGATGGTCTCGATCTCGTAACCTTGTGATCCACCCGCCTGGGCCTCCCAAAGTGCTGGGATTACAGGTGTGAGCCACCACACTCGGCCGATCACTCTTCTTAGTGTTTGTTCCCTTTGTCCAGCCATGGGGGCCAGCAGAAGCTTTGGGTCATCTGTACTAGTGACTTTGCAGAGGAGTAGCAAGAAGGAGGATGAGCTGTGCGTGAGTGCCCAATCCACGCCTGGGTTTCAGGAAAGAAGGGGCACTGGGGGAGCTTAGGGAGGGTGGTTGAGATCAAGACAACCTGGTTCTTGTGCTTCCTCTCTGGCTCTGTGTCCTTGAACACTTACTGTCTCTGGGCCTCTGTGCCCTCTGCAACTGAGTTGTTGCTCTATTTAAATACTTGGAGAAAAAAGGTAGGCATGGTAGCTCATGCCTGTAATCCCAGCACTTTGGGATGCCAAGGTGGGAGGATTGCTTGAGCCTAGGAGCTTGTGACCACTCAGGGCAACAAAGTGAGAGCTTGTCCTCACACAAAAATAAAACAATCAGCTGGGCCTGGTGATGCGTGCCTGTAGTCCCATCTACCTGGGAGGCTTAGGTGGGAGGATCACTTGAGCATGTGAGATCAAGGATGCAGTGAGCTGTGATTGCACCACTGCACTCCAGCCTGTGACAGAGTGAGACCTTGTCTCTTAAAAAAAAAAAAAAAATTAAAGGCCGGGCGCAGTGGCTCACGCTTATAATCCCAGCACTTTGGGAGGCCGAGGCGGGTGGATCACGAGGTCAAGAGATCGAGACCATCCTGGTCAACATGGTGATACCCCGTCTCTACTAAAAATACAAAAATTAGCTGGGCATGGTGGAGCGCACCTGTATTCC
>CAUYLG010050663.1:0-97458 GCA_963573385.1 Cacajao melanocephalus | reverse complement strand
ATTAACACCACACATCTACAGCCATCAGATCTTTGACAAACCTGACAAAAACAAGCAATGAGAAAATAATTCTCTATTTAATAAATGATGTTGGGAAAACTGGCTAGCCATATGCAGAAATCTGAAACTGGACCCCTTCCTTACACCTTACACTAAAAGTTACTCCAGACGGATTAAAGATTTAAGCATATGACCTGACACCATAAAAACCCTAGAAGTAAACCTAGGCAATACCATACAGGACATAGGCATAGGCAAGGACTTCATGACTAAAACACCAAAAGCAATGGCAACAAAAGCCAAAATAGACAAATTGGATCTAATTAAACTTAAGAGCTTCTGCACAGCAAAAGAAACTATCATTAGAGTGAAGCAGCACCCAACAGAATAGAAAAAAATTTTACAACCTACCCATCTGACAAAAGACTAATATCCAGAATCTACAAAGAACTTAAATTTACAAGGAAAAAAATAAACAACTCCATCAAAAAGTAGATGAAGGATATGAACAGACACTTTTCAAAAGAGGACATTTATGCAGCCAACAAACATATGAAAAAAATGCTCATCATCACTGGTCATTAAGGAAATGCAAATCAAAACCACATTGAGATACCATCTCACTCCAGTTAAAATGGCAATCATTAAAAAATCTGGAGACAACAGATGCTGGAGAGGATGTGGGGAAATAGAAATGTTTTTGCCCTGTTGGTGGGAGTGTAAATTAGTTTGACCATTGTGGATGACAGTGTGGCGATTCCTCAAGGAGTTAGAAATAGCAATACAATTTGACCCAGTAATCCCATTACTAGGTATATACCCAGAGAATTATAAATTCTTCTACTGTAAAGATACATGCACATGTATATTCATAGCAGTACTGTTTATTACAATAGCAAAGACTTGGAATCAACCCAAATGCCCATCAATCATAGACTAGATAAAGAAAATGTGGCACATATACACTTTGAAATGCCATGCAGCCATAAAAATGGATGAGTTCGTGTCCTTTTCAGGGATACAGATGAATCTGGAAACCATCACTATCAGCAAACTGACACAAGAACAGAAAACCAAACACCCCATGTTCTCACTCATAGGTGGGTGTTGAACAATGAGAACACATGGACACAGGGAAGGGAACATCACACACTGGGGCCTGTTTGGGGGTGGAGAGACTAGGGGAAGGATAGCAGGGGGTGACGGGATTGGGGAGGGATAACATTAGGAGAAATACCTAATGTAGATGACAAGGGGATGGAGGCAGCTAACCATTATGGCATGTGTGTACCTATGTAACAATTCTGCATGATCTGCACATGTACCCTAGAACTTAAAAAATAATTTTAAAAAAGCAATTTTATAAAGACATTTACGATAAACGAGAAACTAGGCTATTCAATGATGATAATAAACTATTGTCTGTTGTGTGTATTATACATGTTTTCAAAGCAATTATTTCTTAAAGTTGCATGATGAAATATTTAAAGTAAAATTCTACGTAGAATTTTACTTTGAATTGGCCAATAGTAAGGAAAAAATATGTATAGGGTATGTACAAAAATAAATTGGCCAGATATTGACAGCTGCTGAGGTTCAGTGATGGACACATGTTGCTTCATAACACTCTCTCTGCTTTTGTATTTGTCTGAAGGATCACATCATGCTCACGACAATAAATCAAAAGAAAGAAAAGACCAGAAAAAAAAGAGAAGGTGGAGGAAAGAATAAAAAGAAGAGAAGGAGGAAGATGGAAAGGAAAATGAAAAAAAAAATACAAACAATGAAGATGAAATTTGCATCTAAGGATATCTCCCATGTACCAGACACTCTACTAAAGATGAGGGATACAGACATAAATAATTATACGACATGTTCTTTTCACAGTTCTACTCAGGTATCTCTGCTGAAAACCAGGGTTTCCAACTCTTGTGTCATGTCTTACCGATGCCCTTTGATTAATCTGCTGCCCATGTATCTAATTAATGGGCACAGGTATTGCAGATGCTATGGCATATGGGAAGGTTCATTTAACTCCCAAGGGACTTTAGTCCCTTCTTGGATACAAAGTAGGCATGTTGTGGGGATGGAATGATTGTATTTCACTGGTACCATGCCCCTTCACCTTTTTAAGTACACAGAGAAGGCATAAAGGAATTCATCTCACTTTGGAATTTGAAATAACCTTTCAGAATCATCAATTTTATCAAAGTTTATTTTTAGAAAAGTCATGATTGAAAGTCCTAGTTAGAGGAATCAGGCAAGAGAAAGAAACAAAAGGCATTTAAATAGGAAACGAGGAAGTCAAACTCTCTCTGTTTGAAGATGCTGTGAATTCATTCCTATAAGACCCTATAGTCTCAGACCAAAAGCTCCCAGGTCAATTTCAGTAAAGTTTTTAGATAGAAAATAAATATACAAAAATTGGTATCATTTCTATATACAAATAGCATCCAAGCTGAGTGCCAAATCAAGAATGCAATCTCATTCACAATAGCCACAAAAAAATACCTAGGAACGTAGCTAACCAGGGAGGTGAAAAATCTCTACAACAAGAATTATAAAACACTGCTGAAAGAAATCAGAGATGACACAACAAACAGAAAAACATTCTGTGCCCATGAATAGGAAGAAACAATATTCTTAAAATGGTCATACTGCCCAAAGCAATTTGCAAATTAAATGCTATTTCTACCCAACTGCCAACTACATTCTTCACATAATTAGAAAAAAAAATATTCTAAAAGTCATATGGAACCAAAAAGAGCCCAAATAGCCAAAGCAATTACAAGCAAAAAGAATAAAACTGAAGGCATTACATTACCCAACTTTGAGCTATACTATAAGGCTACAGTAAACAAAACAGCATGGCACTGGTACAAAAACAAACACATATACTAATAGAGCAGGATGAAGAGCCCAAAAATAAAGCTACACACTTACAACCATCTGATCTTTCACAAAGGTGACAAAAACAATCAATGGGGAAAGGATCCCCCATTCAATAAATGGTGCTGGGATAACTGGTTAGCCATATGCAGAAGGTTGAAACTGTACCACCTCCTTACACCAAATACGAAAATTAACTCAAGATATATTAAAAACTTAAATGTAAAACTTAAAGCTATAAAAACTCTTTAACAAAACTTGGAAATATCATTCCAGATATACGCCCTGGCAAAGATTTTATGAAGAAGATATCAAAAGCAATTGTAACAAAGATTGACAAATACGACCTATTTAAACTTAAGTGCTTCTACAGAGCAAAGGAAACCATCAATGGAGTAAACAGACAACCCCCTAAAATTGGAGAAAGTATTTTCAATGTATGCATTCAACCAAGGTCTAATATCCAGAATCTATAATATATGTAAACAAATTAACAAGCAAAAAACAAATAATCCTATTAGAAGTGCACAAAGGACATGAACACTTTTCAAAAGAAGAAATATTCATGGCCAAAACACAAATGAAAAAATGCTCAACGTCACTAATCATTAGAGAAATGTAAATAAAAACTATCATTAGATGCCATCTTACATCAGTCAGAACGGCTATTACTAAACAGTCAGATGTTGGTAACGTTGCAGAAAAAAAAGGGAAAGCTTATCCACTGCTGGTGGTAATGTAAATTAGTTCAGCCACTGTGGAAAGCAGTTTGGTCATTTCTGAAAGAAATTAAAACAGAATTACAATTTGACCAAACAATCCCATTACTGGGTATATACCCAAAGGAATATAAATTGTTCTAACATAAAGACACATGCACACATATGTTCATGGCAGCACCATTCACAATAGCAAAGTGTTCAGATGGCATTGACCTGGATTACCATCAACGATAGACTGGATAAAGAAAATGTGGTACCTATGCACTGTGGAACATTGTACATCCATAAAAATAAGAAAGAATGAGATAATGTCCTTTGCAGCAATATGGATGGAACTGGAGGCCATTATTCTAAGCACACTAATGCAGGAACAGAAAACCAAACATTAAACTTTCCCACTTATAAGGGGAGCTACATATTAAGCACACATAGACAGAAAGAATGAGACAATAGAAGCTGGGGCCTATTTGAAGCTAGAGAGTGAGAACTGAAGAACTACCTGTTGGATACTATGCTTATTATGTGACAACATAATACATACACCAAACCCCCACAACACTCAATTTATCTATTGAAACAAACTTCATATGTATTATTGAAACTAAACTAAAATTAAAATTAAAAAGCCATGATTTCACTCCATTTAATCTCTAATTGTATGTCTGATGGATATATTGGACTAGCTCTAGTGATTACAACTGTAAATAAGAAGGAAAAATAGATATGCAAGTACACTGAACACCCTAAAGGCAGGTCTGGGTCTTCAAAATTGCTTTATTTCCAGAATCTAAAACCAGGCCTGGCATACAGTGGACATCCAGGAAAGGTGTGTTTAATAGAAGATAACAGAATAAGTGAATGCCCTGAAAAGGGAAATAAAAAAGTAACATTTGTAAAAATGTGAAAAAGTTACAATGCTTCACCTTAGATAGCTGATAGCTTGGATGAACAATTTAATTCCAGAGACCAAGTTATTTCAGACAAAGATGGAGAAAAGTTAGAAGTACATTAAGCCTTGATATTTGAGCTCTTTATCATGAATTGGCTTCTTATATGGCTAAGGACCCTACTTATCTACTTGTCACTGCTTTCACTTTTTTCAATTAATTTATTCAAGTAACGATTATATAAATACCCTGTGAGCTTTTTTGGATGACTAATTTTATACTTAAGACAATTAAATCTATGCATTTACCTCTTCACATATACTTTTGACTATTTAGTCGTGATCATTCAAGAATCAAGTAGATGGGTTTCTTCATCATGAATCCTATTCATAACTGAATAAAAAGAGTCCATATTTTCCCCTACACAGAGGCCCTGAAGGCTCTGAGCTACTTAGGCATGTCACATTTCACTTGTCTCAAGAAAAAGAGAACAGCTGACCTGACAAGGAAATATTTGTAACCATCTGCTAACCCGAAGGTTGAAATGGACAGTTCACCAGTTAGAACATCATTGCTTGATGATTTGCCTGACAAGCAACTAGCCACTCCCTGCTATTCATAGGAGGAAAGTTATTCAATAGCAGTGTAAGGGCCATGCTTTGTGCAGCAGTACTGAGAACACTGTCTTGAAATCCAGGCTCAGTTTAAAACACTTTCATGTCACCACTATGTTTATTGGGTTAAGAGTCCTTCGAAAATCTTGACATTTTTAAACTAATTTTTCTTCTTTCATCCATCTTCCATATTTCTTGTAATCAATCCAACCATTGTAAAAGAGTTAGGAGCTTGCAGGCTGGTATAGAAAAACCCGGGTTGAAACTCTACCACTGCATGTATTATATTTGTGACGAAAGTCAAGTTATATAGCATCCCCAAGCTCATCACTTCCTCATCTATGAAAGGTAGTCATCTCCAAAGAGAAACATCATATTCTCCGTATGGCTCAATGCTGTGAGGAACACCGTGTTACTTCCAATGTCTCCAAGCCCATAGTCAGAAATAAATTACCAAAATCAGGGCCAAAATGTATCTCACTATTCCTAGAGTTGATACCTTAACACTTGAAATTCATTTGCAAAGTTCACCTGCATTTTCTTAGGCTCAAGTGACTGCCCTCCTTTAGAACATTCTCAGAAATAAATCATTCATTCCTCCCTTTGAAGTTTTACTGCCCACTGGACAAGCCTCTCTGATCTCATTCATATATGCCAATTCTTAATTGTTGAACAACCAGCTCCCTCCATCTTCCCAAATACTTTGTGCTCTCTGGAACTCTTAATCCACACTGAACACTCCTCAATACAACCTTATTCCGGTTTTCAAATACTTCCTTAACTAAAACCTGAAGGTCTGCTGAGAACACTGCTTCCCTTAGGACTCTTTGAAGTAGAAGTATTTTCTCCCCTTGCATAGCCCCATATACCATGCATCTCGGTGTCCTTCTTACTTCCCAATTTCATTCTGTAATGTATTTCTCCCTGTGTAAAACGGCACACACAGAACTCCTGTTCCTTTTATTCTTAACCCTTGTAAGTCTTGACTTGTTTGTCACAAACCATGACGGGTCTGGGATTTTATCCTACCTGAAGCCTACAAGTTAGCCTGCCACAGTTTTAGGTGTTGGTGGAAGATATAAGAATCATGGGGCAGGAATAAAAGGTGTTATTTTTCACAGAAACAGTTGTAGCCAGAGTATCAACCTTTTTTGGCTCTGGTTCTTGGAGTCCTAATTCACATAGGCTGACAGAAAAAGAACCAAGTGACGCCACGGGCTATGTTACAGGAGAGGACTCTGAACTTAGAGAGCTGGGTCTTTGATCCCAGACAGTAAATATTGCTGACCTTTTCTCTGAAGAGAAATATTATCTCCAACTTCCAAAGTTGTTTGCTCTACAAATGCCCTTGGAAAGGTAGTCTGGAACAAAAGCGGACATTGTCTTTCCTCACAAGATGTTCAGAAACGTGAGAGACCCATGGACAATTTTCTGCCAATCGTGTTTATGTCCCTCTTTATAATATGAGTATCAGGATTTGGGATCCATGGACAATTTTTTTTCCAACAGTGTTCACGTCCCTCTTTAATCATATGAGTCTCAGGGTTTGGGATCCATATTTTCCTTCTCCTCACATGCACTGCTTCCTGGGCAACTTTATGACATTAGCTATCAACCACTGATGAACTAATACTTTGTATCTGTGGTACAGACTTCTGAGTTCTACACCTATACATTGATTTGCCTTCAGAACCCTTCTAGTTGTATGTCTTATGGGTATATTCGATTCGACATGTCTACAATTAAACTCTTGTCCCTTCAACCCTCCAGATCTGGGCCACATAAATACATGACAGTTCCTGTGCTGTATATATTTAGTGTATCCCCCAGATAAACCTGGCACCATACACCTTGAGAAACTTACTCTGATGAACAAATACGGAGAACTCTTACTTTTTGACATCTAATTAATTTGGTCGATGGGAGCCACAGGCAGAAGACTAAAGGGATGAAGGCTGGTTTGGTGCTGCTCTTTATTGGTCTGGATACCTCCCTGTCAGGTAGCCTTTCCTTACATTTGTTCTCCCAGGCTTCTGGTAACCACTCTGCCTGCTTGGCCGTTCTAGTTTGGAGTGGTGTTTCTCTATGTTATTAGCCCAGAGGTACTGCACTGTCCTTCACTGCCTTCTTAAGAAACTTTTCCGGCACCTTTGGACACTAACCCTTTGTGAGACTCTCTTTAAGTAATTCCCTTTGAATGAGCCATCACTTCTGCTTGGATTCTCACTGATACATCCAGCTGTGTAAGCCAGAAATGGGGGTGTCATGATTGGTCTCATTTCCCCATATCTCACCAATGACCAAATTACAGAGATTCTGATTCTCATATATTCAGCACAATTGTCTCCTGTCCATCTCCACAACCACTGCCCTTCTCCAAGTCATCATCCTGCCTCACCTGGACTGCTGTATGGCCCCCTCACTGGTCTCACAGTCCTGGCACCTTTTTGACACAATTTTCATGCAATAGTCAACCTATCATTAAATGGCAAACTAGGCCATGCCATTCCCCTGACTGAAAGCCCTCACCTGTTCCTCACTTCATTTACTTAAAAATTAGAAACTCAACATAGTTTATGAGGCTCAGTATGATCTGACTCCCTTCAGTCACATACTAGAGCCACACTCCTTCTCATTATATTTCACATTCTGTGTTCTTTTCTTCTTTTTTTTTTATTATATATTCCAAACATATTCCAATTTCCCCTCTCTTCTATTTGAAAAACTCTCATTCTGGCTAACTACTACTCTCAAATTCTAGCTTACATGTTATATTATCACAGAGACTTCTACTAATTCTCAATGTTTGCTCTCTCTGCAGTTTCCCTATTTGCTCCTAGCCTAGCATTAGACTATGCAAAGACACAAAGAATTAAATAATTATATTATGGTTGTTGAGAGAGGCAGGTAGCTGGAAGGAATACAGGAAGAGAATAAAAGGAAAGAAGAAGTAAAAGAAGGAAGCCAGGCAGACATGAATCAGCTATAAATAAGAACATAAGGCCAAGAAAGATGCAATTTTAGAAAAAAAGAAATAATAGAGATAATAAACATTATGAGTTAAGAAATTAAGAAGACAATAAATTTACATAGTCAATTAATTTAGAATCTAGGACTTGAGGCAATAATTCTAGTTAGGACTATTTTAAAAATTGAGGCATGTGGTGAGGATGCTTTGGACTGCAGTGGTAGCAGTGAGGATTATAGACGCCTCACAGAGTCTAGCATGGTAAATAATTGACTTATGAGTGAGATTATTTTGTAGAAAGCTAAGTGGGACTTAGTAACAGAGTGGATAGGGGAGAGAAGTGGATAGAGAAAGGATGGGAAAAAAGGAGAGTGAAAACATTTTAAAAAATCTACTAAGAGAAGGCACCAGATTTGGGACTTTAAAATTGAACTCATTTAACTCACAACAGTACTATGAAGTAGACTACATTACCTCACTCTTAGAAATAGGAAATAAAAGATTAGGGTAGAAGAGATTGGGTTTACAGTTAGTCTCAAATCTTGGCTCTGCCACTTACCAGCTGCATAGCTAGTTATGCTAGGAAACAAAAATGAATAATAAAAGTACAGGGTTGTTGTGAAAGGAAATAATAGTTGTAATGAGTATACCTTGGACTGATGTCTATTGCATCCAATGAAATCATGAAGTGATCTCCAAAAACTAAAGCAAATAAAACATATAAAGGGTGAAATGATGATGATAACAATAATAAAAGATATGAGGTCAGAATATAGACTCCAAAGTCAACAGAGAAACTGGAAATTAGGGGTGTTTCTGCAAGCAAGGAAACAACACAGAAGGTGAGCCCAATGTGTGCCCAAATACTTGACTGACTGCAAAGTTCACAGGCACAAGGGAGGCCCATAGACGTCCAGGCTGAAAAGAGCAGAAGTGGGAAATGGCAAGTTTGGAGAGATATATAAATAGATGCAGACTGCAGGAGAGGGAAGTTTGCAGTTTGATTCTAGGAAACTATCTTCTAGAAAACAGCATAATCTTCAGAGGAGCCTGACAGAATTCAGAGTTGCTTTAGCCACATCCTATATATTTTGATAATGAAAACAGGAAAATTTGCAGCATTGGATGTCATATAATGAAAAAATGAGGGCTGCAAATCAATGAGCTAAGCCAGGGGTAGACAAAGTATGGCCCACAACATGTTTTTCTCTGTCCCGCAAACTAAGAATGGCTTTTAAATTTTAAACAATATGGTTAAAAAATAGAAGAAAAAGAAAATAATGTAAGACAAAGACTGTATGTGACTCTAATCCTAAAATATTTATTATCTGTTTCAGGAAAAGTTTGCTGAATCCTAATCTAAACCTCTTCTTAACAACCTAGAGAAGAAAAGAAAGAAGAGGAGAAAAAAACTAAAAAAAAATAGTTACTAGAAAGAGGGATATAAAGACAACAGTAGAAATAGATGAAATAGCAAACATCAGAGAAAATAAGGAAAACAAAAGCTGTTTTTATAAGGTTAATAAAATTTATAAGGCTGGGTGTGGTGGCTCACTCCTATAATTGCAGCACTTTGTGAGGCCAAGGTGGGTGGATGACCTGAGGTCAGGAATATGAGACCAGCCTGGCCAACCTGGTGAAACCCAGACTCCATTAAAAATACAAAAACTAGCTCGGTATGTGGTGGTGGGTGCCTGTAATCCCAGCTACTTGGGAGGCTGAGGCAGGAGAATTGCTTGAACCCGGGAGGCGGAGGTTGCAGTGAGCCGAGGTTGCACCATTGCACCCCAACCTGAGGAGCAACAAGTGTGAAACTCCATATAAAAAAAAAAAAAAAAAAAAAAAGGATAAATTTCTAGGACAAACTAATCAAAAAATAAATAAAGAAAATAGAAGGCATGGCTGGGCACAATGGCTTAACCTGCAGTTCCAGCACTTTGGGAGGCCACAGTGGGTAAATCTCTTGAGCTCAGGAGTTTGAAACCAGCCTAGGCAACATAGTGAAAACCTGTCTCTACTGAAAATACAGAAAAACTGCCCAGGCGTGATGGCACACACCTGTAGTCCTAGCTACCTGGAAGGCTGAGGTTTGAGAATTGCTCGAGCTTGGGAGGTCAAGGCTGCAGTGAGTCGAGACCAAGGCATTATTCTCCAGCCTAGACAAAAGAGTGAGACCCTGTCTCAAAAAAAATAAAAAATAAAAATAAAAACAAATAAATGAAAAAAGAAAATAAAGAGAATGAAGGAAGCCTCATCACTACAGATGCGACAGATACTAAATAATAAGAAAATATTATGAACAACTTTTTGCCAGTAAAGTAAATAATTTAGGTAAAATGAAAAAAATTTAAGAGACGTAAACTACCAACCTCACTTAAGAACTAATATATAATATGAATGGCTTTCTGTATGTTAAATAAATTGAATATACATTTGAAAATCTTCCCAGAAAATAAACTCCAGGCTGAGATGATTACCTTTGTGAATTCTGCTAAATATTTTAAGAATATACAACATTACTAAAATAGGCATGAATTCTTTCAGAGAGTAGAAGAGGTGGGCACATTTTCTAACTCATTTTTTTGTGGCCAACATAAATCTCCTACCAATAACAGAAAAAGACACTACAGAGAAGAAAACTATAAACCAATACCCATGATAACAATAGGTATAGTATTCCTTAGCAAAATATTATCCAATCAAATACAGCATTATATAAAAAAATAGATACATCATGATCAACTATGGTTTATTCTAGGATTGCAAACAATATTTGAAAATGAGTCAATATACTTTATGATGTTAACTAAAAATAAAAATATTGTCATCTCAATAGATATAAATATCCTTTGACACATTCATCCATTTGTGATAATAAAACTCAGCAAACAAAATAAAAAGAAACTCCTTCGACATGATATAGAAAGTCTACAAACATTTATAAAACCTCTACAGCTGTGATCATATTCACTGGTGCCAGACTGACTTACCCTAAGATTTGGAACAAGGTCAGGTACTGGCGTTATTACTTCTATTCAATATTGTATTAGGAAGTCGTGATCAGTGCAATAAAGCAAGACAAAATGTATTGAAATAAGAAAGCATGATGTCACAGATAATGTGATCATCTATATAGAAAATTCTAAGAAATCTACAAATGAGCTACTGTAACTAATAAACATTGAAAATTTATAATATTCAAGGTCTACACACAGTATTAATTCTATTTCAGTCATGGTAGCATTAACAATAGAAAAAGAATTACAAAGATACTGTTTTATAGTGGCATGACAATATGAAAAACTTAGGGTTGAATTTAACAAAAATATATACAAAATCTACATAATGAAACTAACAACGCAAGAGAGAAATCAAAGATTTAAATAAACAGAGAGGTATATGATACTGATGAATTTAAAAGCTCAATATTAAGATGTCCATTTTCTCCATATTGGTATATAGATTGGATGCAACTGAAATAAAACTGATGCTTCTCTCATTTGTGTACGTACTAAAAACTTCACAGATGAGACAGGATGAGATCATTGTTATCATGATACAGACAAAATTCTATTTTCAATCCCATTTTTAGTAAGCCTTCTACAGATATTCGGCATTCCTTAGGGAATAAATTTTAGTTGTCAATAAATTTGGCATGGGTATATTTGATCTAGAACAGTCCTGGAAGAAAATTGTTCATTAGAAGAGATTTGAAAAGATATTTGGACCACCACCTATAGAATTACTTATGCCTCATTCACTTTCAT
The DNA here is from genome assembly GCA_963573385.1 of Cacajao melanocephalus. Lineage (NCBI taxonomy): Eukaryota > Metazoa > Chordata > Mammalia > Primates > Pitheciidae > Cacajao > Cacajao melanocephalus. The sequence goes on along the minus strand of CAUYLG010050663.1, from coordinate 85,611 downwards.
GGCATCACTCACATGACTTTTTACCATGTAACCCTTTATACTGAAACAGAGTAAGGTAATATGATGGGATTCACTGGTCTGTCTTAACACATATCCTTCTACCTGGCCTAACAAAAATAACAGAATAGCTTACTGAAGACTTGGTTATTGTGCCAGCTGGTCGACAACACACTGCAAGGTGGGGACAGCATCCCTCAAAAGGAAGTATGTGCTCTTAACTGTAATCAATATATAGTGCTGTTTCTCCATCAGAACATTGACCTCTGGGAAGGAGTGAAAGTACAAACAGGCTTGTCACTATTATGCCAAATAACTCATGCAAACACAGTGTTTTCCATGGGTGTACATTAGATCGCTGCTTATATAGATGTCTTGATTCTCAAGGTAACAACGTTTGCACCAAGGTACATAAAAATGACTCCAGTCAACTGGAAGTTGAGATTGCAATCTGGCTATCATAAAATATTCTCTTTGTCTTGGGAATCATACACTTTTACCACTATTGTGTCCATGGAAGGTTTCTTTCTTCCCTGATCTCTTACTCTTTACTTTCCTTCTTTATTTATTCTGGTTGACATAGTCTAGCTTTTCTTGATCTATGGACTATTGTCTTTCTTCAGTTGTGAAAAATCTTTAGTCATTATCTCTTTATAAATTCCCTCTTTTCCATTCTTATTATTCACTTCTGGGACCCAGTGCTGATTAGTGTTGCATTAACTCGCTTATCCTCCATATGCTTCCATATTTGCTCTTCTTTGTTGTCCTGTGATGGATTTTCTTTCAGGTATATGTTATAGTTTATACATTCTCTCTTGACTACATCTAATCTTTTTTTAACCCATCCATTCAGTATTTTATCATTTTTGATAGCCTTTGGTTGATAGAACACTTTGGCAGGATTCCACATTCATTCACCTATTTTATGCGTGGTTTTATTCTGAATCTATTATTTCTAATTATTTTTTAAAAACTAAATTCCTTCGTGTATTTTTATATATATATTATCTTTGTTTATGTTGGCTTTCACTCACAGTGTTGTGTTTTATCAGCTTTAATTATTCTCTAATAATGTGATTAATTTTAATTTAAAATTTTTGAACTCCTGCGGCTTAAAGACATACTTTTCTTGAAAATAATATCTGCTGGAATCCAGAAGGCAAAACCCACCTGCTACTACTTTATTTCTCCCAAAGCAGTTCCAGCTTCATGCCTGAGTCTCAGATTTAGCAACTTTACCTTGCAGCTTGCAGATATCTTTTGGTGTATCTGGGAAGCCACACTGCTTAAAGTCAAATCGGTTCCCTAACCTAGCTATGTGGCTCATCAGGCTTCTCAGGACTAAAGAACAATAAAAACATTGTGCCAGGTATTTAAACCCTAACAGTTAGCATTCATAGTTAGCATTTGAATGCACATTTATTGATCTATAATGAAGTCTATATATTGTTCCACACACATCTGTCCTTACTCCCATAACTACCAGATTCAGATTGTCTGACATTTGTAGAGAGTATTGCAGTGAATAACAGTTAACATTTGTGCAATGTTTTCTACACTCCCAAAACTGTTCTAAGCACTTTTCATTCATTATCTCGTTTAATAAAATAATCATCCAGTGAGGTGTTTGCTATTATTATTATTGACATTTTATGGGCAAGAAACTGAGACTTAATTTAAATAACTTACCCCAAGTTATACAGACAACAAGTGGCTAGTCAAGTTATAGAACTCCAGCTGTTTGAGTCTCAATCCAATGTGTGATTTATTTTTATTTTTATTTTTATTTTTTGAAGCAGAGTCTTGCTCAGCCACCCAGGCTGGAGTGCAGTGGTGCAATCTCGGCTCACTGCAACCACTGTCTCCTGGGTTCAAGTAATTCTCCCATCTCAGCCTCCCGGATACATGGGATTATATGCACCTGCCATTATGCCAGGCTAATTTTTGTGTTTCAGTAGAGATGGGGTTTCACCACGTTGGCCAGGCTGGTCTTAAACTCCTGACCTCAGGTGATCCGCCCTCCTTGGCCTCCCAAAGTGCTAGGATTACAGGCATGAGCCACCATGCCTAGCCAAATGTTTTTAGTAGAATTACGTTCTGCATACAGTTATAAGTGAACCGTTTAATCAGTTTTGACAAATGCATATCAATATGAAGAACATTTCAACCCCTAGAAATCTCTGCCCATTAAGGAGGAGCTTTGCTTTATAATCTAGCATCATATATTAGTTTTGTCTATTCAAGACTTTCAAGTAAATAGGATCATACAAAATGTACTTTGAGAGTCTGGGTTATTTTACTCAGACACAAAATTTTGAGATTTATCCATTTTGTTGCATATGTCAACAATCCATTCTTTTTGTAAATGATAAATATTATTTTACTGATTGGATATACTAGAATTTGATAATTCACTTTCCTTTTGATGCACATCTGGGTGATTTCCAGTTTGGGGTTTGTCAAGAACCGTGAAGGGTGTAAGAGTTAACCCAACATGTATCAAGTTAGCTCAACATAGTTTCATGAGTGACAGCTGAAGATATGGGACCCCTGGGTCAGAGCCAAGCATGGGAACAAGCACATTCATTATGTTTGCACTGGGCTCCTCCCCACAACTCCCTCAGATCCAGTGGGGGTAATGCAGAGTGGTCTATGTGGATGAAGAAGGCACAGTGGGTTTGTGTTATATCAAACTCTGAACTTCAGAAACTCAAATCTTTTATAAAGGACTTTAAGAAAACCTATCTGACCTTGTTTCTAGATAGAGATATTAGTTTATTATAATTGCTAGTAAGCAAACTTCCCTGTGCTCCATAGGGATACCCGATCTGTATCTTCTGAGACTATTTGCTACAGAAACATCTTAAAAAGATAATCAGTGCCCTACTTGCAAAATAAGCAGAAACAAGAGAGGCCAGTGGAGGACTGCCCTCACCCCCAACAGGGCTATTAAGAATAAGCCGATGTGAACATTTCTGCACAAGGGTTTTGTAGACGTATGTTTTCATTTCTCCCGGATAAATGCTTAGGAGTAGAGTTGTGTAGCACAGATCTGTATGTGCTTAACTTTTAAAGAAGTTCTAAAGTTATAGCATTGACATTCTAATAGCAACATATAAAATGCTGGCTCCTCTATATCTTCTCTGATGTTAGATGTTATCAATCTTTTTCATTTTATTTCTGTATAGTAGAATTTCATTGTGGTTTAATTTTCATTTCTCTGGTGAATGACAATGAGCATTTTTCTTTTATGCCTGCTGGCCTATTGTATGAGATCTAACAGCTTTCCTTGCCAAACATCTTAGAAGCTGAACATCCCGGGTTACATACATTTTCTACTGGAAGGACACAGTAGTTCAGAAGGCCACAGGTTACTGTCTGAATATGGCCACAATTTTATTATTTGTTTTAAAAAGATATTACAGGCTGCAACCATTAAATTATACTTCATAAGATCACAACTACTTCCAAGTATTTTTTAATTTTTCATTTTAGATTTACTTATTTATTTGAGATCAGGTCTCTCTATATTGCCCAGGCTAGCCTTGAATCTCTGGGCTCAAAGCAATCCTGCCTCAGCCTTTGAGTAGCTAGAACTACAGGCACGTACCACCATGCCCACCTCACTACTTCCAAGTTGTAAACTGCAGCTAATTCTGTGCCATTTAATAAATATTTTAAGGAGCCAGTTAGAGCATAATTTCTCTTCTGTGGTTTCCAAAATGAGCTGAAGAAAACAGCTTATAAGATGTTTAAAGCATATTTTCCTAAAGATTTAAACTTTTTACAGGGAAAAATTAGGCATTGCTTATGTTTTATTTTTAAATTATATTAACTAATGGTAGGGAGATGCCACTTCTATGTATTGTTGTTTATTGTTTACAGGAATGAAGCAAAACATTTTGGTTCAAATTCCAGCGCTGCCAGATGCTAGCCAAGCGACTGTTCGGCAAGTCCCCTAACAAACCTCTGAAAACTTTGCTTTTATCTTTCTCTTTAGTAGTTGTAAATATTACCAGCTCTGCCAACTCTGAGTTTTAGGGAGGATCAAATGGCACAGGGGTATTAAAACAATTTAAAGACTCTAAAGTGTATCTCATAAAAAAGATAAATCTGTACTCAAACATATGGAAAAACATTCTATCTTGCAAGTTTTCCAAGAACTACAAATCAAAATAGAGATAACATTTTAGTAGTTTTGCCAGTGTCTGAATAAATTAGTAGAGTACTTTCAGAAAACGGCTTAGCAATATATTTCAATTGTACAAAAATGTTTATACTCTGAATTGGTAATGATATAAATAGGTCATGTGCGTTTTATTGTCATTTACCAAAGGCTTCCTATGTCAGGTATTGGACTAAGTACTTTACATGTATTAACTCATTTAGAGCTTCTCCTTAAAACACAAAACAAAGCTCTATGAGGTAATTATTATCATCAACATTGTACAAGTGAGAAAAGAAGCACAGGGTTGTAAAGTCACTTGTGTTAGGCTTCATAGCTAATGAGACAGGAACTGAAATTGATTCAAGGGGATTTAGCTTCCAAGTCCATGTTCTTTGCTACTCTATTTAACAGCTTCTAGAAATTCATCCCAACAAATCAATCCTCCAAAAAAGAAGAAGAGGTATAGAGTTATGTCCTGATGTGTTTTAAACATACTTGCAAACCTCATAATAATTTTAGTAAAATTTCTGCAAACGACAGTGTATGAAGTCACTGGGTTATTATATAACACTTGAAATAATCAAGAAAATTAACAACAGGTATAGTGTGTATGTTTCATAAAATAAAAAAAAAATACGTTTAAAGGTACCTGAATTTCTTCTTATTATTATCCTGGGGTGACAGGATTATCAGAATTGGAGGTTCTGCCTGTACTAACATTGTAAGTTTCCCCATTTTATGTTCAAGTGTACAGAAATCATTAGGACAAGTAGTTATTGGACATCTAATACCTGACTGCATGGCTGTTAAGGACCACACGGGACTATAAGTGCTATGCAAACATCTTCCCATGAGTGACAAGACCGGGTCCACAAATCCGAGAAATATAATGAGGAGTTATTTCTTTTCATGACTAAGCACTCATGAATAGTTTTTTTTGTTTGTTTTTTTGAGATGAAGTCTTGCTCTGTTGCCCAGGCTGGAGTACAGTGGTGCTATCTTGGCTCACTGTAGCCACAGCCTCCTGGGCTCAAGCAATTCTCCTGACTCCGTTTCCTGAATACCCGAGTAGCTGGGAGTACAGACATGTGCCACCATGCCCAGCTAATTTTTGTATTTTTAGTAGAGATGGGGTTTCACCACATTGGCCAGGATGGTCTTGATCTCCTGATGTCGTGATCCATCCCCTTTGGCCTCCCAAAGTGCTGGGATTAGAGGCATGAGCCACCATGCCCAGCCCATGAATAATACACTCTTCATGAGTAAGCATTCATAAATAGTACAGTCATTCACCATTTGAATGAAACAACACATACTATTGTGTTAAAATCACAAGAAAATTAAAAACGAGTGAACAATCAAACAGGCTGTCCCAGGAGAAGAAAAGTCAACTCACAGGCAAGCTCCCAGATTTATGACATCTGCAAATTTCTCCATTAGAGAACTGAAAGCTCTTTTTCAAGGACAGTCTTTTCTTTTGCCCACATTCTTCCCTTACTCTAGGATAACAAAATAACTAGTCATTGAATGGCAGAAACAGACTCCTTGGTGGAGCAACTCAAAAGAGCACAAAGCCTAGAGTAGTGAGCTCCTTTTAGAAACTCATGTTTTCTGTCCCAAAACACAGAAGCCTGCAGACATATACGTCACTACGTATCTTTTCTTTGCTGCTGTAGTGGCTGATGCTGGGTCCTAAATGTCTTGCACATAATTTTCACTATGAAGGGTCTCAACCCAGGTGGACAACTTGGAACAAAAGAAACAAAAAGCAACTTAGGGCTTTGAAGTCTGCCAGACCTTGTTTTGGATTCTGGCTCTCCCACTTTCTAACTGGTGACCAACCATGAGCATTTCATGTCATTAACCTCCCTGAGCCTGAGCTGCCATTTTATGCTGTGTGATCCTTGTGCAAATTGCTATGCCTTCCTGAGCTTCCATTTACTAATTTATAAAATAGCAAACACCGCATGTTCTCACTCATAGGTGGGTGTTGAACAATAAGAACACATGGATACAGGGAGGGGAACATCACACAATGGGGTCTGTTGGGGGGTTGGGGGCTAGGGGTGGGATAATGGCGGAGGGGGGTGGAGTGGGGATATTGAGAAGGGATAACATTGCTAGATACCTAATGTAGGAGATGGGGGTATGGAGGCAGCAAACCACCATGGCAAGTGTATACCTATGCAATAATCCTGCAAGATCTGCACATGTACCCCAGAAATTAAAGTATAATAAAAAGAAAAAAGTTTTGTCTTAAAAGAAAAATCAGAATTGGCTTTATGTATCATTTCTAAAATTAACTAAAATGCTGACATCTCCAAAATTAGATTTGAGGGATTAAAAGATAGAAATTGATAAATCAGGTTATCTGATAAGGCTGTTGGTGGCACCATTATGAAGTAAACAATAAGATCATTTGCTCTGTTTTAAACATAAAATCACTAACTTTTGCTTATTTTTATTATTAAAATTTCTTGATAGTGTGAGAAAAATATTTATGTCCTTTTTTTTTGCTCTAAATACAAACAGTTTTTAATTAATGTAAAAACTAAGAACTGTCCTAATTAGTCCTAATAAGCGCAGGGATAAAGGAAAATACATTTGTACCATGAATTACTTTTAAATGAGACTTCAATTAAATCAGCTACTCTGGCAGAAAAATTATAGACATGTTTAATAAAGTCTTTTCATAAAAAAATTCACCTCAGGAAAAATCTTCTTAAATAATTTTAAAGATGAAGGCTGACCTTAAATATTAGTAGCTTTTAATCTAATATGATTTGAAAGACCACAGTTTCAGCCTCTCTTTGCTTATTCATCTGATGCTCTTTTCAGAACTATTTAAAAAGTAAAATAGATGATTGTAGTATACATTATTTTGAAAATTGAGACGTATTGCAAAATTAGAAAATAAAAAGGCTAATTCGAGATTAGTACAGAAAAATATGCTGTAATTTGCTTTTCTTCCTTTTGTTTTACTCTTGCATGAAATAGGCTGCAAATTTGGCTGTGTTATATATAGCAGTTAATGCAAAGAATTGAAATATGACGAATTACACAATTTACTGTGGTCATAAAATAAAAACCAACTTGTTCTATCAAACTGGAATCATTAAATAAAGCTCAGGAGTATGCAACAATTTTGGATTGGATAATTCATCTGGTTCAGCAAGAGACATCAGAGTTAAAGATATTCTTTTTGTCAAAACTTGTTTTCACTGACTTTGGTGGTTGTGTTTTGACTTGAACTTTCCTTACGCAGTGATAAGATCTACCATTGAATCAGTGAAAGTTGAAGAGATTAAGACTAGAAATTAATTCTCAATTTATTAGCCTTTTCACTGTAGATCGAGAAAATATCTGTCTTGGAGACCAGCAATTTTGGATTAATATCTAGTGGACCAATTGAGATTTCTATATTGCAAATATGGCTGCTGAATTAATAAGATAAAGTCATTGGACTTTCTAAGGATCCAAGTCTTGCTAATTTTTAGTCATTGGACGATCTAACTCTGAACTCCATCCTTTATTTCTGTCAAGTTTTTTTTTCTTCTTATCAAGTTTTTAACAGAATCTAAGGCAAAGAAGAGCTTGCTTACCATGTGAATTAGCTATCAAAAATTAGCAGGCTTTTATATAGCTGTGGATTTCAGTAACAAAGATGGTGGTTTCAACTGGTTTAGGACTATACTTTCTCAGTGAACATTTTCTAAGATCTTTGAAATACCTCTTTCAAAGGTATTTTTTCAAAGGTAATTCAAAGGTCTCTTTATACCCTCATTTCATTTTGCAAAAATCGTGACTAGTATATGACTATGTATCTATTGTCTATTTCTCCCAAAGTAGAAGATAACATTTTTTGTGATAAGAATTATATGTGCTCATAAAATTCTGTTTTCCTATTCCCCGAAAATTTCCCTGGTATGTCATACTTTCAATAAAGTATGTTGATAGATAGATAACTTTTATTTAGTTATGTATATATTTATCTTGCCATGCTCTTTTAAGTGGTCCATGTAAACCTTTTGCTACAGGCTGACAGACTGACTGTCATATATTAGTCTGCTAATTTCTTCAATAGTTTTGAGCTCACCATCTGAAACAATCTAAACAACTTGGAATGGCAACATCTAAAACAATCTAACAAATATGCATCTTATGTTCTCACAAATGAGTAACACATTACTTTCCCATACCATCTATAACTTTTAGACTTTTAAAAAATATACTCTTCCACCTGTCATCAAATTCTTCTCAAAATTATTTCAAATTTATATTAGATGGAAATTTCCATCTTAAACATGTATACACTCAAATCATCAGTTTTACTGAAAGTTAGATGAGGTTGGAAGGAGTTGCATAGATATTATAATATCTTATAATTTTGCGACTTGCAGTTAAGGCATTTCTTTTAACTTATGAAATTGTACATTGTGAGTAACCAGCAGGAGCATTTAATTTTCCAGTTTAAAAATGATACAGAATTTTTGGTTATTATGGATTTTCATGTTAATTTGTATTATTTTAAATTTGCTCTTAGTTTGCAGTTTCAAAATTAATACTTGCCTCAACTCTTCTAAAAAATTCTATAGTCTAGCAAGGAGGTTTTAATAAAATAGTAATATATTTCATAACAAATAAATAAATGGTCAAGGTTGGCCTCATTGGCTCGTGCCTACAATCTCAGCACTTCGGGAGGCCAAATGAGGGAGATGGCTTGAGCCCAGGAATTTGGGATCCATTTGAGCAGTATGGTGAAACTCCATCTCGATAGAAAACACAACAATTTAGCCAGGTATGGTGGTACATGCCTATAGTTCTAGCTACTTGGGAGGCTGAGAGATGGTAGGATCACTTGGGCCCAGGATGTCAAGGCTGCAATGAGTTGTAATAGCATGACTGCACTCCAGCCTGGGCAATAGAGCAAGATCCTGTCTCAAAAACAAAACAAACAAACAAAAAAGCTGGTGAATGCTGGCTATTTGGTCCGGTCCAAGACCCTCTAATAGATATAGAGCTCTACTTGTGCTTTGAGAAATTTACTGCATGATGCTGCATTGTCCATATAAAATCTGGATCCTCACAGAGAAACATATTAAAGTAGACTGCAGTCTACTTTAAGATAAAGATCCAAATTAGAAAGTTGAAACTATGAGGATAAGAGAATTGTGAAATAGAAGAACATCTTTTTAAAGAAAAGTACATCATAGTAAGTTGACATGTCTAATACATTAAAATAAAACAATTCAGTTAAAAGGACAATACCTGGAACAAATATAACAAAGATGACCTGTTGGAAGAAAATATGCAAAATGTCTAATAATGTTAAAAGATTAAAATCAAGAAAACACAATAGAGTCCTACAAACCAACAGCTTATTCAATAAGTAAACCAAAGATATAATGAAGTAACTTGAAAAGAAATCCAATTCACTGCATAAATACGAAGAGCTGTTTCATAATTAGAAATATGTATTTCAGCTGGGCATGGTGGCTCACACCTGTAATCCCAGCATTTTGAAAGGCTGAGGCAGAAGGATCTCTTGAGCCTTGGGGTTCAAGACCAGCCTGGGCAACATAGGGAGTTTGCATTTCTACAAAAACAGAAACAAAACAAAAACAAAGCCAGGTGTCATGGCGCACACCTGTGGTCCCAGCTACTAGGGCGGCTGAGGTGGGAGAATTGCTTGAGCTGGGGAATTCAAGGCTGCGGTGATCTGTGATCATGTCACTTCCAGGCTGAGCAACAGAGTGAGACACTGTCAAGAAAAGAAAGAGAAAGAAAAAGAAAGAGAAAGGAAGGAAGGAAGAAAGAGGTATATTTTAAGACAATTTAGCAAATTATAAAACTGGATAATTAGTGTTGCAGATATGAGCCCAATGCACTATTCATGTAAATATAGATGGCTCCGGGCATTCTGGAGAGCAAGGCTTATTCAAATTGATAATGCTCTAACCATAAGAACCAACCACCACTCTTGCGTATGAACTGGAGAAATTTTCATAGCGGTCCATAAGAGTTCATATTTATGAACATTTATCAGAGACAGGTGTGTATGTATGCTTGCAGGGAGCAGGAGACAATAATTATGTCCAATATTGTCAAATATAAAAGCCAAATGTGAAGGATGGTTTTGCAGGGAATGACATGACGAAATAGCAACAGGAATATAGTGTTAAAAATAATACAGTTAGAAACATTTAAAATATGTTCACAGAAAACTACATTTTTTTTTTTTTACAAAAACATGAGTAAAATAACACACATCAAACACATTTTATATTATTGCCTATGACAGAAACAGAGCTGGGGGTGAGAAATGAGAGTGAAAAAATGGCAGGAACAAAATATATCAGTAGTATCTGACTGTGAGTATAAACATGATTGTATGCACATGTGCAGAGTCTAGAAATAAGCATGGTTAAGATAAACTTTATAAAAGAAAGTAGATTATGATGTATGGTGATAAGAAGCACCCATTGGGAGCTGTTGATGGGCTTAAGTTAACAGTTATGGAAATTATATAACATAATTCTCTAATTGCTGGTAATTCAGGGTACACCTTGCCCAAGGTATACCATCTTGGTTTTAGGATTATGCTAGGCAGAAAAATCATAAATTGCAAAAGTAGTTTCTACACTTCTTAAAAAGAAATTAGAAAAAAAAGAAAGCTGCATATGAATTCAAAAACACACAGTTTATTCTTTTAGTTCTTTGCTGGTATAAAATGCTTTCTTTAAGAGAATGTAAAAGCTGTTTGGATTCAGTGACATTTTAATGCTAAGCAGTGAAAGCTCTTCTAAGCAGCACATTAAAAAGCTACAACTGGGGGAAGTTAGCTTCTAATTAATGAGCTTTAAGAGAGAGGGAAAAAAAATCAGCTACACAAAGACATACTTAAGCTTACAGCCCTCAGAGAGAAAACAATCCTCATTAGTGACTAAATCATTGGGGTTTGGAGTCAAAACAGCTTATCAACCAAAGATAATTTAAATGTGAAAACATATTGCTTTGATTGCAATTACTACCTAGGTTTCAATAATTAGTCTCCCAGAAATATGCTTTGTGTACTTGCATATGTGAAAGAAAGAAAACCAAGGAGGGAATGTCAATGTTTTAGGACAAAAAGTTATGTAAGCCTCAATTCCTGACCTATTTGTAATAAACGCATGTAAAGTTTCCATCTGAGACTCCTGTCTTGGGCCAGGAGATGCAGTCCTTCTGCTAAACCATGGTGTCCCCACGACCCTCAACTGGGTAAACTCACATTGTCATGCATATTATAATCAAATGATTTATTATTTCAAAATGATAATGCTGCCTTTTCATATGTGAAGGCAAGATTGGGAGAGGTGAGGAGTTTACAAACAATGTAAATAGCTTGCTGTCTCTGTTTTGTCTTTGACAATAATATGTAAATTTTAATGACTTTAATTGGAATCTTTGAAGTGGTATATAAAAAACTATAGAACTGGTGCCAATTTCTTATGAAGCTGACTGCATTTAAAAAATACACAAGTGAAGAGCATAGTCGAATTTCAGGAGAGAAATGTTAACTCTTACATAGGATAGATTTTTCTGAAGGATTTCCAGCATTCCATGGCTTATACACTGGTTTCCATATTGAAAGTCAAAACAGAAGTTGTTTTTTATTCTGTGCTTGGCCTACCAATAAGAAAACTATTAGAAGTCAAGATAAGCATCATCGTTCCAAATAGCTGTGCTGCAATTGCTCTTTAAATTCACATTGAAAGGTACCAAAAGTGTAAAACACTTACTAAAGCTAATTTTTGAAAACCTGCTTTCAGGTTTTAATTTTTGAAAGAGAGACAGGTTTTCGTAATATTACCAGAGGCTTCTGTTTCTGCATTTCATTTTCTTATAGATTTATTTTTTAGAATTATTTGTGCTTCATAGCAAAACTGAATGGAAAGTTACAGATATTCCATAAACCTCCTTTTCCACACAGTCATAGCCTCCCCCATGAGAGTGGTGCATGCGTTATAATTTATGAACCAACATTGAGATATCATCACCCGGAGTCCGTAGTTTACCTTAGGGTTAACTCTTGGTGTTGTACATTCTATGGATTTTGACAAATGTGTAATGACTTGTATCCATCATTATAGTATTCTACAGACATTTTCACTACCTGAAAATCCTGCTTTCCACCTGTTCATCCCGCTCTCCCAGCTTAAGCCCATGATAACCACTGATTATTTTACTGGATTTCTAGTTTTGACTTTTCCAGAATGTCATATAGTTGTAGTTTTACAGTATATAGCCTTTTCAAATTGTCCTTACTCACTTGGTAATATCCATTTAAGATTCCTCCATGTCTCTGCATGACTTGATAACTCATTGTTTTAGCTCGGAATAAAAGGAAATATCTTTGTCTGAAGGTACCATGATTTATTTATCTATTCACCTATTAAAGGTCATTTTATTTGCTTACAAGGTTTTGTAGTTTTTTAGTAAAGCTTCTATAAAATACGTACTTGAATGATTTTCTGTGGTCTCTGCATTTCACTTTAATAACTAAATTTTATATGAATCAATTAGAGAATATCCAGTAGGTAATATTACTAGCCATCAACCTGAAAGTGGAAAACTAGAGCATCAACTTGCAGAGAATTAGATTTTTTTCCTTTCTTTGTATCTCACTTTATTAAAAAGAGTTATTGAAAAGATTAAATCTTATATTCCTCAATAAGTCCTGAACAGAAGTTTTTAGATTTGAATGTATTCTCTGTCAACTTAAACCTCAGCTTCCTCATCTACCAAAAGAGGATGATAATTTTCACTTTGGGTGCTATATAGAGTTGATTGAATTAATTTGTTTTTCTAGCATAATGCCTTGCACAAATTGGTTTCAAAATGGCATTAGTCAAATTTAGTATTATTCACAAGATATATTCAAACAAATTTGATCCAGAGGATAATTTTGAAGCAATTGGATTGATTAAATGTGTATCCTCCAAATACTTTTTATGCATTCTCCCATTGTTTCCTGTATTTATTTCTTCAGAACATACTTCCTGTCATATTTTTAATCTCTATCTAAACTGTGTCATCTGAAAAATTGATTAATACATTTAATAAAATACAGTACCTATTTTAAGGCAGTGCTAATCAAACTATTACCATGAGTTTGGGGTTTCTTTTGTTACCTTTCTTTCATGGATCTATGTTTATTTGATCTTGAAAACTTAGATGTATGTATTATAAAATGGAAACTGTAGTGTGTACTTATTAATAATGAAAACTAAATCAATTTATGTTAGTAAAATTCCATACATGTGATTGCAGTTAAATATACCAAACCAAATACTTGGTTCTGACTAATTTCTCTCAAATCACATAGACTTAATAACATGGAACATTGTCATGGGACTTAAAGTTAGTTGGAGCTCTGTTGTAAACTATAAGTTGAGAAGAGAAACACAAAAATGAAAATTTGGACTCTCCAAAATAAGTGTTAGATTTATTATTTAATAGACTTTTATTCTAATATTTCTTAGAGTGCTGGAATTTTAGCTCTTGATTTATTCATTTCAAATACTGACTGGATATATTATAGTCCAAAATTTTGCTGCTAGTTAATAAGTTAGCTGATCTATTAAAAATTTTCAAAGAAAAAGTTGTAACTTCCGGCAGTTTAGTTGGGTCTTTAATAGTGCACAAAAGCTTTGAGATAATGTGAGGTTTCTTTTTTAAGTATAATGATTATACCAAGAAAAAATGACTTATAAAATGTCAAGGGAAATTCAGCCAAACATAACTTATAGGGAACACAAGTAATACTGTGTACCACTGATACCAGGAAAATATATTGAAATTACTTCTTTTGCATGTTGTCACTTCCCATTAAGAATGGATATGCTGACAAATCATGGTAAATTTGCAAAAGCAGTGAAACTCCAACAGATAGCTCCTGTTTTGAACTTTTTAATAAGTTGTTTGAAGACAGAAATGAAAATGTTAGATTTTTTTCAATCTCTGCATTAGGAAAAATATATACTCAAATTTTGACAAATTTCAGTTTTAAAGTGTTGTCAACATCTGTTTATGAAGAAGCACATTTGGACTTTAAAAATATTATTTTAAAATAAATCCATATTTTAAAATATAAAATATTAGATATATTTTTAAATGTCATTAACGATATGCTATAAATATATGCACTTCCTTTTTCATTATTTCAACAAATATTTATATAAAATACTTAATGTATTTTTGTGAAATGTGACCTTATAGAAAATTAAAATAGGATTTTATCAAGAAAGTTCTGTTTGCTTCTCAGATATGATCCTATAGATTGTAGTGATTTGGTGGTTTCCCCATTTCCAGTAAAAAATCTTATTTTATTCAATAGGTAAATTATTAAGTGTCAAATGGTATGCTTCACTTTAAAAAATTATAGTGTTAGGCCAGGTGCAGTTGCTCATGCCTATAATCCAAGCACTTTAGGAGGTTGAGGCCGGCAGATCACTTGAGAGCAGGAGCTGGAGACCAGCCTGACCAACATGGTGAAACCCCATCTCTACTAAAAATACAAAAATTAACCAGGCATGATGGTGGGGACCTGTAATCCCAGCTACTTGAGGGACTGAGACAAGTGAACTGCTTGAACCTGGGAGGCAGAGGCTGCAGTGAGCCAAGATCACACCACTGCACCCCAGCCTGGGTGACAGAGCAAGACTCCATCTTAGAAAACAACAAAAACAAAACAAAATAAAATTATAAAGCAGTTATAATATTGACAAGCTGATCAATGCAATGGCAATAGGAAATTGAGAAAGAAGGATTCAAAATAATCAGGTCTGTCTTCACTGCTGCACCATATTGCTTCTCACTCATATACTTATATTGGCTTTGAAATATGTATCATGCTAATTAGTGTATGTGAGTCTGATAAAGATATCACAATACAATTGCCAAAATTTAAAAAGGAAGGTATTATTTTCACAACCTAAACAACTACTTTCATCTATTCAAGCATTATTGAATTCAAAAGTCTACAATAAGAAGAAATAGAAAATAGTTATTAAATATTACTGTTTATTCATGCGATATTATATACATATATATCTATGTTTGTATACGTACATTTCAATATGTTAACATATACAAATCCATCTTGGAAAGAAAGTCTAAATTATCCTTGCATTTCAATTCCAAACACTAATAACTTTTCAAATATGCAGTTTTTAGCGTTCAGTTGTAGAACTATGTCTTTACATATCTACAAATAGACATAGATCATGTCATAGTGTGAAATTGGCACTATGTAGAAGGGTAGAGTTCTATAACTGCCATGATCAATTATCATAGATCATGTGGTAGTCTACAAAGACAGCGTTTAACATTTTTCTCTATCTCTATGTACATACCAATTCTCTTAAGAGGTGAATTTGTTTTCACTGCCCTTGAAAGTGGTTGTTGCTCTAATAAAGACCTAATATATATGGCACTGGCTCTGGCATCAAGCAGTAAGAAAAGTCAAGGAAGACAGTGAGAAGATTGTTGGTGGAGACTGTAAATTCAGTGAAGATACTGCAACTGGAGACTAAAGAAAAGTAGGCATATTATGTTCTGATGGAAAAACCAGCAAGACAGTTGACTGCATTATGTGGATAATAGAAAATACACTTGATGAATTTGAGACCTACTAAATGTATTTTCAGACACAATGGTCAAATTGCCAATTGGTTTATATGTGACAGTTACGATATGGTGAGAAACATTAAGTTTACCCTGCCCCCTTGGCTCCTTTGTGGAAAATATTTTTTAGTTTGCAATTAGTGGTAGGTGGATAACAGCTGCCCACCTGGTATATTTTTGAGTTATGAGTAAAGATGGAACACCTGTTTGTTAATAATAATCACCTGTTTAAGAGAATAAATACATGGACCAGAATCTGCTCCGTGCCTTCAGCCTGGAATGCTGTCAGCCCTTGAGGCTCTCAGCTCAATAGGCTGCTGGCCCCTACCAACCCCAGATAGATCCACTTTGCTGTTCTATCTGGGTGTCTGCTGCTCATCTTCAGCACCGCCTGGGTTGGGGGTCTCCTGACTGAGCTGGTTCTTGGCAATGATAAGATACGCCAGAGAGATTAACAAAAGATAGGACCATTCAGCTTTAAGTAAAATTTGGAGGAAATATTTCATAGCCAAGATTGCTATGTTGGAAAATATAAGTTTTATTATCTTCTATTCCTAACAGAAAATTTTTCTTAAAGTGGGAAATAGCCTTATGATAAACATTTAAAGTGCCTCTAGTAAAATATGGGTTAATGGTAAAGATAAAACTACAAGTTGAGCCTATAAGTTCCTTATTAAAACATTTGGAATATTCAAGGTGGTCACGTGCAATCTCTTGCAGCTAGACAAAATAGATTCTAAGAATCTAAATGGCATTGTCCAAAGGAAGCCTTATCTTCCTACAGTAGAGGTTTGTTTGTCTCAAGATAAGTTATAGATGAGTCTTTTGGGAGGCTGAATGAATTCCAATGTTATTCATTGAAATCAACAATGTTTTTAAGAGAATTGTATTAGTGAGAGAATTAACAGCTTAGAATAAAAGGGTAAGAGTTAGATGAAAAGAAAATTGGAATCTGGGCCTCTTTTAAGGGCAGAAAGTAGCTGAGAAAGATAGTTGTAAATATAGGCTAGTTTTCATTAAAACATTAAGAGTGAACTCAAAGAGCAGAAAGCAACTCTGAGAAAGTAGTGCTAATAGCTGTGGAAGCACATTTCCAGAGAGAAAATAGGGCCTTAATTGAAAGCTATTCCCTGCTCTGGATGTAGAAATCTCTAACAATATATGCATAACTGGATTTCAAAACAGGTGTGGACCATTGACTGCTATATGCTTCCATTCACCTTTTTCTTGGGAGCCTCTGGGATTTTTTTTTTCTCGTTTCTGCTTCATTATTATATGTTATGTGGTAGAGTAAGGGAGAAAAATAATTTCTTTTTTTACAGATAGTTAGATTTAGAGAAACTTCAAGTAACTTACGTTGTAAGCTCTGGAACAAGAAGAGCTAAACTGAGAAGCAACAACTGAATAATTTTCCCTAGAGAGGTGTTTCTGTACCTGGACCTAATTTGCATGATGCAATTCTTGGCTTTTTGCTAATACTGTTTTTGGATAGATTTGTGGCATGAGGAATGTGTATGTTTTGCATATTTCTAGACTAGTTCATTTCAGTTACTAATTGAATACCAGTTGAATACGAATAAGGTCTGACACCAACTGGAACAGAACTGCCCAGGCCAGCATTACTTAAATTTCTGACCTATGGAAACATGAAAAATAATAACTCATTGTTTTCCTAAACTATAAACTATTGTAGCTTTTCCAAATGTAGGAATGGATAACTGAAACAGAACAAGAATAACATTTATCTTTTTTTAGCATCTGTGATAACCATGAACAGTTTATAATGATTAGGTATCATAGATATATACTAATTATGTTACAAATTATGAATCAATTAAAAAATGACAGAATCATATTTTAAAGATAAAAGAATTGCTTTATAAATAAGTTGGTAAAATTTCCATTTGACCTCAGGTTTTGGAACAAATTGGAACAATATTTGCGCCTAAAAAATATTTTTGCATGGCATAATTGTTATCCTTTTATTTACATAAAAAAACATATATTTTTCAGTTTACCTAGTATTCTTGGTACAAACAAGTGTTGTGGCCATGAAACAACAATATGGAATGGATGAATAAGGGAGAGAAAAGGAAAAATCCCATCGTAAATTTCAGAATTGCATTAATTTAGATATGTGCTTATTTAGTCAATTGATTAATTATTAGTAGGTATTATAAGGCTGTTCATATAGTTTCATGCCCCTTGGATTTTTTGAAACATATGGAAAAATGACTTGTCATATGAAGATGACTTTTATAGTTGCTATGAGTCTATCATAAATATATTAAAATTTTTGAGAATGTAATATGGCTATGAAACTCATAAATCAATTAAACTGAACAAACAAAATGAGTTTAATCTGTGTACCTTTAAATTACACTTTATTCATCTAATATCAAAACACACAAAATCATTTATTTTGTGAGACTTGGAAGAGAAATATAATTAGACTGTAAATGAGTAGCAATTCTTGGGATCAATCACAATTTCAATTGTATGGGGTAATTGATGAGACCATAGGAGAATGTATATAGTAACTCTGGTTTTTATTTTATAGCATTACTTATTGAAAATTACTATATTAATATTTTTAAATTGATATAAAACATCTTAAGAAAACAGTGATAAAATAGTTAAAAGTATTTAAAATGTTTTTAATTTATATATTAGGCCTATTTGTTGAAAGTGACAAAGTCCAACTTGAACTTGTTTACATCAGAAAAGAATTCATTGTAAAGCAGTGACAGAGTTTTTGCAGTAATGTTGAATTCAGACATGGATTTATATCTCATTGTCAAGACTGTTTCCTTTTATGTCTTGGTTCTGTCCTCTGCGTTGTTTTCACACTCAAGTTTTACATAATGGAAAGATGCTGTGAGAAAATCTACACCATGAATCAGTGAGTGAGTGAAACTGGAATGCTTATTAGACTTACTGAAGGAGCTTTTAAAAACAACCCCTACCTAAACCTAGCTCCTTAGATTCTCTCTTAATTGGTCTGGCGTAGGGCCCATACATCCCTATTTTTAAAAGCTCCTCAAGTGTCAGTACAAAGAGAACTCTTCACTCAAAAGAGGAGCAACAGTCCTGAGTGCAGATCTCATAGGCCCCTAATGGTTCAGTGGACCACACCTGGACCAGTCTTTTTAGGTCACTCTGCATGATTCAGGCCAATCAGAGCTCACCGATTAGCTAGTGATGATGGCAACTCCATTCAAACCATGTATAAGGAGAGAGTTGTGAAGCATTGTACTTAAGTTACTGCAATATTTTGCCAGAGAGATAGATTACCTGATAGCAAAAGCAGCAAATATCCAGATCAAATATTTGACACTTCTGAAAGTTATTTTTAGAATTTTTTGGTAGTCATAACATGGAATTAGAATGCAAAAATACTGTAAACATTACATTTCATTTTGAGTTATAAGAAGCTGTTTCTGTTGTGTTATATAGATTCTAGAGATGTTAAAATATGTAAACATAAATATGTATTTTCTGTGTAATTTGAGCTATTAGTATTGTTACAATATTCAGTAACTTTTTCCCCATTGTATGATTATTTTACAATTAAAAATTAAGTGTTTTACAGTTTTTTTTCTAATGAGATTAAAAATTGTGTCAATTATATTCTCCTGAATTCAAGCAATGAGGGAAAGACTCATTGACATGCATGTTAGAATGTTATCCTTTATATATTCTTTATATTCCCTACATAGAGATTTATGGCATGGATTTTTCTTTTTCTTTTTGTAATGGAGTTCTGCTCTGTTGCCCAGGCTGGAGTGCAGTGGTGTGATCTTGGCTCACTGCAACCTCCACCTCTCAGGTTCAAGCGATTCTCCTGTCTCAGCCTCCCAAGTAGCTGGGACTATAGTGGCCCACCACCACACCTGGCTAATTTTATATTTTTAGTAGAGACAGGGTTTCACCATGTTGGTCAGGCTGGTCTCCAACTCCTGGCCTCAAGTGATCCACCCGCCTCAGCCCCCCAAAGTATGGTATGGATTTTTTATAATTACTACTGTACTTGATTATTTGATGCTCACTTATGCCTCAAAAATGTCAGATATCATTGTGAGACACCATGATGTAAATAGGACTATAGGTATTAGAGAAACTGAGCTTGGGTGCAACAAATCATGTAGAAAGAGAAATAAATTGGTTTACCTTAATTTAACAGACACTCAGAAATTATTATTACCTATCCACAACAGAGCCAGTACTTTCAGGGGAAGCTAGAGCTGTAATTTCTTTGTTAATGCATTTACCACTCTGTAGTATAATGAATAGGGGAAATTAAATAAAGCTCATTGTGAATACCTACAATACTAAGGTCCACATGCAGTAGGCATTAATTAGTATTCTTGGTTTTGTCATTTTTTTTTTTTGTAATCACAACCTGATTCTGGTTAATGTGGAAAAAAAAAAGAATTTGGGTTTATACATCACATTTAAGAACACTTTATTTTTTTAAATATATTTTTTCTTTAGCTATAATTACTCTTTTTATTTTCCTATAAAATAATTATAGGATTTCATATAATTAAATGAAATACAAATGAATGAACCTTTAGATAAAAGTTACTTTAAGTATAATAGAAAAAAAGATGAATTTATTAAAGAGACGGTGAGCTGTCTCAAGCAATTAGAAGAGAAAATAAACAAAGGAAAGAGAAAACCTGGACACTTCAAGAGCATCAGCAAAGAATTTATCAACTTTCTGGTTAATATATATACTTGCCATTAACAATGTGATCTAGCTAAAAGCAGCCTCAGCACTGCTTAAGAGCTTACAAGAAAGGCAGAACTGCTCTCTGTATCCTAAACCTGAGTTTGCATTTTAGCAAGTCCTTTGGTTATCCATGGGCATATTAAAGTTTGAGAGCCACTCTAATTGATGGGACTCAAATTTCTGTGTCTCTCTGTTCCACATTTCAAAGGTATAGGGGAGAAAATCTGACTCTACTCTGATTGACTGTTTAATTTGTGTTGCATCAACTGTGATTTGAGGACAAGTCAGAGAACAAACATTGGCTCTGGGAGTTTCTAATTTTGTCTGTGTGGTTTAACTTAAGCAGGGCATTACTTCATAAATTCAGAATCACTCCCCTGCTTTTTGCATTGTGTGCATTTGGTATGGACATGAAATACATTTTTAAAACAGAATAAGGAGACTTACCCAAAAACAAGAAAGGATGTAAAAGAAGTGTTAGAAGCCATGGGTGTGTGTGTGTGTGTGTGTGTGTGTGTGTATTTGGAAAAAATGGAAAATCTTAACAAATCATCAATGAAACATTTTTGAGTTATACTGAAGGACAAGAGAAAGTTTTTAATTGTGGATATCTGGGGAATCTTGGGGATATTATCAACAAATAGGAAAAAGTAAAGTTGGTTTTATAAACCTCAATGAATAAGAAAATATATTATTCAATATTGATTATATTTCAGTAAAAAGACAACTTCTCTGATTCCATTTTGAGACACCATGACTTTAATAATATAATTTTTGAATGTCATAGAAAATATAAGAACTTTATTGAAGACGAAGGATTTTCAACATACATTGTTAAGAACATAAATCACAGTAGTACTATTGATTTGGATAAAATAAGATGTGTATGCAATTAAATATAAACATTGTTAATGAACACACACAGTGATATACACAAGACTATTATGTATGTAAACACATACATTTACATAACTCAAATGCATGATAAATCAGCAGACAAACCTAAATTGAGGAAATGTCTTCAATATTACTGATAAGGATGGGGGGAACAGATAAGCAGAAATTAAGGAAACATGGTAAAAAATATGTAGAATACTTGAAGGAATCATGGGTCAAAAAATGTACATGACTTAGGAATTTGAGTAAGGTTTATAGCTTAGTTATTAGTACTACAGCAATGTTTCCTAGTTTGATCATAGTTTTTCCTTACATAAAAACTATGTAAGATGTTTACACTTGTTTAAACAAGGTTAAGGGATCATTGGGAATCTGTATGCTATTTTTTTTTAACCTTTTCTGTAAGTCTCGGTGTAATCCGAACAATGTGACAAAAACTTACCTTCTTCTTCACTTACATTTCTCTTCTATATTTTCTTCAGCTTAAGACTAATTCTCTATATTATAAATTATATTAACATAGGAGACAATAAAAATAAAATTCAAGTGAAGAGTTAAGTGTACATTGAATTGTTAAGACACCTTTAGAAACTGAATTAAGTTAGTAGCTCTTTATATTGTATATTTGGTTGTCCATCTTTTTAGAAATGTTTAATAAATGTTTAAAAAATTTAATCATTTAAAAAGTGCTATCAAAGCAATAAACATCAATTTTGTTTATCTTATATAAAGAATTATTTATAATAAAGTAATTTTATTCCTGTCTTATACCTATCACACAGTACTGTATACTATTGCATTTAATATCCAAACACTGATTTTAAATAAGCAGTACACTTTTCTTGTTGGATGCTAAATCATGTTATCAGCCCATGTTCAACTTTAGCATAAATAATTCCTTTTAGTGAAAGTCTCATTCTGTAGATTTTCCTGATTTTATAAATATTTCTTAAGCCATGCAAGATTCAGTGCATCAGTTTAGGTTCTAAAATGTATCGATTGTATGTAAGCCATTGATCAACTTTTAAAATAGCTTACTTATTTTAAAAAGAGTTTATCCTAATAAGACTATTGAAGAATGAAAAGATTGCATCACAGAGAGCATACAATTGATTTAAATTTATTTCCTAAGTTGTACGATACTCAATGTAAAAGTTATGGTGATCAAGACAACAGAAATCGATGTTGGATAGTATTATTTTGGGAAGTATGCTGGAACCATGGAGATGTAGATTAGCCTAAAAGGTCAATAGAATTCAGCCACTATAGAAAAGATATTTAACAACATCTGTCCTGTATTAGTGGTGAGCAGGGACTTGGATGACAGTAAAATAGTCAAGTTTCTATTCAATAATTTGTCTTTAATTACCTGTTCATCCTTGGGCAAGTCACCTAGCACTTTACAGTCCGCTTCCTCTCTGCTAAAATGTGAGGAGTAACTTACAAATATTTTAAGTTCTAATATTTTCTGCTTTTCAAAATCGACTTTATTTTTATAGATATTTTAGGTTCACAGCAAGATTGAGTGGAAGGTATAAGGGATTCCTATATGTTCTCTGCCCACCTGCAGCCTCATATGCACAGTCTCCCTCACTATAGATCTCTCCAACCAAAATGGTGTATTTCTTACAACTGATGAACCTACACTGACACATCAGTATCACCAAAAGTCCACAGTTTACATTAGGTTCAGTCTTAGTGTTGTATATTCTGTGGGGTTTGGTAAATGTATAATATAGGTATCTACCATTTTAGTATCACACAGAATATTTTCACTGCCCTAATATTCTATTCATTTCTTCCTCCCAATCCCTAGCAACCACTGATCTTTTTACTGCCTTTATAGTTTTGCCTTTTCCAGAATGTCACATAGTTGAAATCCACAAGGATTTACTTTTCAGATTTACTTGATTCACTTAGTAATACATATTTAAGATTCCTTCATGTCTTTTTATGACTTGATAGCTCATTTCTTTTTAGATCTGAATAATATTCCTTTGTCTGAATGTAGCAAGGTTTATATATCTATTTACCTACTAAAATATATCTCGGTTGCTTTCAAGTTTTGGCAATTATGAAAAAGGCTGTTATAAATATCCTTGTCTAGGTTTTCATGTGGCCATAAGAATTTTTTACTTTTAGATAAATGCCAAGGAATGTAATTCTGGATTGTTAAGAATATATTTAGTTTTGTTTAAAAAAAAATTATCTTCCCCAGCAACTGTACTATTTTGTATTCCCACCTGGAATGAGAGTTTCTGTTGCTCCACATCTTTGCCAGAATATGATGTTGTCAGTATTTTCTGTTTTGGCCATCGCTTTAATTCAAACGGTGTCTAATGTGTAGTGGTATCTTACTGTTTTATATTTCAATTCCCTAATAACAGGATATTGAGCATTTTTATACACTTATTTGCCATCTGTATATCGTATTGAGTTAAATGTTTATACATCTTTTGTTCATTTTTAAATCAAGTTGTTTGTTTGCTTATTGTTGAGTTTTAAGGATTCTTTGTGTATTTTGCATAGCAGTCCTTTATCTGATATGTCTATTGTAAATAGTTTCTTCTAGTCTTTGGCTTGTCTTTGCATTTTCTTGATGGTGTTTTTCACAGAGCAGTTTTTTTTTTTCTAATTTTGATAAGGTTCTGCTTATCAATTATTTCTTCCATAGATCATGCCTTTGGTGTTGTATCTAGAAATTCATGGTCAAAACCAAGATCACACTGGGTGTGGTGGCTCTCTCCTGTAATCCTAGCACTTTAGAAGGCCTCAGGCAGCAGGATCACTTGAGCTCAGGAGCTTGAGACCATCCTGGAAACATAAGGACATCCTCCATATTTCACACACACACACACACACACACATGCATGCCAAGTGTGGTGGTGCATGCCTTTAGTCAGCTACTTGGGAGGAGGTTGAGGTAGGAGGATCACTTGAGCCCCGGAGGTCCAGGATACAGTGAGCTGTGATTGTGTCACTGTACAGAAGTGTGGGTGACAGAGTGAGATACTGTTTTTAAAAAGAATCCTAAAAAAAAAAAAAAAAGAAAAGTAAAAAACAAGATTATGTAGATTTTCTTCTATTTAAGAATTTTTTGTTGTCATTTGTTCTTAATCCTCCTGCCTTACCTTACCCTCCCATCTCCCATGATCCTTGAAGGAATCAAGGACCAGAAAAATGTAGGATTACAGACATGAACCATGGTGCTTGGCCTTCTAGGAGTTTTATGCTATACTTTTCGCTTTGTACCCTTAGGTCTATGATTTATCTTGAGTTCAGTTTTGTGGAGGTTGTAAGGTTTGTGTCTAGATTGATTATTTTTTTTTTTAAATTTTGCATGGAGATGTCCAGTTGTTCAAGCATCGTGTTTTGTGACTATCTTTTTTTTCCCCATTGCATGGCTTTGCTCCTTTGTCAAAGATCAGCTGACTATAAATCTGTAGGTTGCTTCTTACCTTTTAACTTACTGTCTGTGCATTCTTATGTAACTTTGGCAATATCTGTGAAAATATAATGCTTATAGACAAACTCAAAAATAATTTTCCTCTAGAAATTGGGAATATGGCAATTAAGAAATGAAAAACCAAAAAAAAAAAAAAAAAGAAATGAAAAACCCCCGTGTTTCTTGAAGCTAAGTCTAATGCACATAAATTATCTAACAATTTTATTTTGGCATATCTGGATACCTTCCTGGATTAAGAATGGTTAAGAATATAGAAAAGTACCCAAATTCATACTTCCCAGGAGAAGAGAAAGCAAATCCATCAGTTTCTTTTAAATTTTTTGATTATTTTAATGGTATAATTATCAATAGACAAGCTACTATGTCACCATACTATTAAGAAAAGCATTTAATCATCTCACTGAGATTCTTATACCTGCCTAATCACTATAATATTTTATCCCATTGCAAGCATGTATTAGCATATATTAAGACTAATACAGCAAAATCAAACATTCACAATATGTCAAACATTTGCAAAGAGAGTGAAAAGCAAGATGCTCATTTACTACTTTAGAAATGCTAATTAATCATGAATAGAACACTACAGAAGGAGTTATCTAAGAGCAAGCCTACTCACACTAATAGCTTTGTGGGTTAGGAAAATGACATTGTTCCAAAAAAAAAAAAAAAAAGCCCACAGCAAACTTCAATTTTAATTGGAAACTTTGAAACCCAGAAGAAGGAAACAGAACAAAGGGCTGGAAATGGGAAAAAAATAAAATAAAAATAAATAAATAAAAAAAAAACCCAGGCATTTCAAAAATAAATGCCCCTAGGAAAAATGCTGAAATCACACTGTGATGTTATAGAGAAATCTCAATGGATATTTTCTAATTTACATCTGGAAGTGATATTTCTTGATCACAGACTTTTACAAATTTTAAGAATAAAGTTTAAGACCATGGTAATGAAAGCACAAAGGCAGTGACTGGTGAACAATTATTGAGTAGTACTAATTTATTTTCAGATTTATAAGATAAAATATGGCAAAGAACCCTTAATTATTGTTGCTTGAAAGAATCAAATGACTAAATAAATTAAATTATTGAAGAATAATTATATGGTTATGTTATTCAGGAGTAAACCCTCAAATTTGGAACTATTTAGAGCTCTATTGCTATTTATTTATTTTTGTTTTTAGTATTTAGGAATTACATAACTTTTAAGCAACCATATCCATATATTTTCAATTGTGACAACATCACACTTACATTAAAAATATGTTACTTGCTGGCTTTGAAGTACAGATGAACAAACTCCTATTTATTGAAAAGTCACTAATGACTGATGTATTTGAAATCACTGGCATGGTTGATTTTAAATGTCTTACTCTATTTTGTGTTACTATAACAGAATACCTGAGACTAGGTAATTTTTAAAGAACAGAAATATATTTTTTCAATGTCTGAAGGCTGGAAAATTCAAGATCAAGCTGCCATCATCTGTCCAGGGCCTTCTTGCTGCTGCTTCACAAGGAAGACAGCTTGGCCTGCACATGGCAGAGGAGCAGAAGAGAAAGGAGTCATTCCCAACATCCCTTTTTATGGTGTCATTAATCCATTCATGCTGGTAAAGACCTCATGACCTAAACACCTCTCACAGCCCCCACTGCCTAAGCCTGTAATTTGGTGACTAAATTTTTAACACATGAATTTTGGAAGCAACAAAAATATCTGAGATATAGCATCAGCATACTCTGGAATTCAACTTATTCAACTGTCTCAATTTTTCTATAAAGAAACTGAAGGCCGGGCACGGTGGCTCACGCCTGTAATCCCAGAACTTTGGGAGTCTGAAGCAGGTGGATCGCGAGGTCAAGAGATCGAGACCATCCTAGGCAACATGGTGAAACCCCGTCTCTACTTAAAATTCAAAAATTAGTTGGGCGTTTGGCACGTGCCTGTAGTCCCAGCTACTCAGGAGGCTGAGGCAGAAGAGTTGCTTGAACCCGGGAGGCGGAGGTTGCAATGAGCCGAGACTGTGCCACTGTGCTCCAACCTGGTGACAGAGCAAGACTCTGTCTCAAAAAGAATAAAAAGAAACTGAAAATGAGAAAGATGAATTGACTTGCCTATGTTAGTCTTAGAAAGCTACAGAAAAAGTCAGTTTTGCCTCAGATGTATTATAGATAGACACATTTTATAATCTAATCTTTTTGTTCCAAATATTAGTGAGATCTTTGAAAATACAATCACATGGTTTCTCTTCTCTTCTGGCAGCGATGTTGGATGTGACCATTTGCTGTGGGATCAGCATACTTCATCCTACTTGAAATATGATACCGTTGTGCAAGGCTAGCTCCTTCATTCTTGCAGTAGAAGTCTATTCTATACAGAAAAGAACAAGAATATATTTTTACTTTTTTCTTTCCTTAGATTGATACTTTATATTTTGAAGGACTCTTTTATTTAGTATATATCCCCTTAAGCACAATTGTAGAGCAGTATGCCTTCTTTTCTCATCTTTCTACCCCACTCCCTCTTATATTTGTATTTTCTTCTCTGTAGCTGCCAGGGATTTCATGCTTATTAAGCCCTTGTTTATAATTATTTTTATTTCTCTCAATTATATTGAGAATGATAATTTAAAGAAAGTTTACTAAGTTTTCAGAGAAACGAACTTAATTCTCTATACTTCTATTACTCCTACCTGTTACAAGATATGTACTGAGTTAAAATATGTGTGTAATTCCAAAGTGTTTCTTCAATACATTACAATAACAATGTGTTATAAATAGAAAGATTTTGGCCTTTTACAATGCAGAATTATTTTCAAAGTTCAGGTTTATCATAAATTGCCAGTTATAAAATACTATTTCTTTTGTTCCATATTGTTTGGCCCTTAGTCATCCTATCCTCAGGTCCTGGGTTAGATACACAGTACTCCAGTCAGAATTACAGATTCTTTAATTATGCTGTGGTAGTGGTTTCTTCACAGTGGAGTTGGACTGCCTCAGTAAGACTCTAAATGTAGTAAATGAACTGGTCTGTTTGCTTGCAGCCAAAAACTGTTTTCAGCTGATAAGTTTCATTGCTTTCTTTTAGTCAATGCAAAAGCCCTGAAGAGGAATTGCTATCATCTTCTTTTTAGACCCTAAGCCTGCTTTGCAAACCTCTGAGAAGACTAAATAAAAGACTTTTGGAGTAATTTTAAAGTGAAAAGAAATGATTTAGGGTAATGTAAATAATACATTATGTGGCCAGAACACAAAATGATGGACTCAGTTAAGCTCTATGAAAGAGAAAAGTCATCTCTAAGAAGCAATCAACTTCAGTTAAACGTGTTGAAAAAAATAGGTGACACTTGTTACAGCATACTTAAATTATCTTATTACTCTAAAATTTTGTAATGACATCTTTATTTTTTTATAAATAAAAGGACAAAGATTATACCTTTTTCTCCATTGAAACAAAACAGTTCTTTTAAACTTGTAATGCAGAATTTGATCATTCTTTATTAAAAATGATCCTATAAAATGGTTCAAACCATCTGCAGTTATGTGAATTATCCCAATAGCTTTCAAGAAAGGAATAGCTAATTATAAGACTGATGAATAATAAGAAATAGTTGTTTCCTCACTATTTTATAAGAATTTTCAAATATTCAGAGCTGTATTTATCAAAGAATAAAGAAGAGAAATAAAGGTTGTGCCAACATTTAAAACTCACCTGAACAGACTATAAATGTATATATATATTTTTCAATTTTTTGGTTATCTCTAAGAATAGCTATAAATACCACAAAATATATTTTTTCAAACACAGCATTTTAATATGCTTTTGAGTTTTAGAAATCAGAAGCAAGGATAATAGTGATATTAGTCTATTTTCACCATATTATACAGAATGTTTTCAGTTTGGAAATTTCTTTTCTTGTGCAGGACATTAGAGCATGAAAAAGAAATAGGTAATCTCCCAAAAATTAACTGAGTGGTACATGGATACACTCTAAAAAAAGGTGGAATTTGAAAGACTGGGTAGATCCATTTGAGGTTTTATTGGGAACAAATAAGGGAGATGGTAAGTAGAACTATTGTTGACTTTCTGGAATAATTGAAACAAAAATGAAACTGATACATTCAGTGAAAGAACAAAATCAGCTCTTGTCTCTGAATAAAGAAGGTTATGAATAAGAGCAGAGAAGACAAAAGATAACTGAAAATGGCCAGCCAAAAGCATTTTGGCACTTGTGTATCAAAAAAAAAAAATAACTGTAGTGAAAAAAGTAGTTTATTTAAGTAATTGCTTCCAAAGGAAGCATTGCTTTCAGAAGAATATTGCAGCTTGAAGGAGCTAGAATATTTCTCAAGTTTTATGTATAATTTACATTGTTGTTTATCAAATAAAGATTAACATAAATGTTTTTTGTTGAGGATATTTTAAAAAATTACTAATATGCCTTTATTTTTGCATTTATAAGCATAAAATGTACACACTAGTCCACTAAAGATATTTATGTGATGGTAGAAATATTAGTATTTGTATTAGTCTGTTTTCACACTGCTACAAAGATACTACCTGAGACTGGGTAATTTATAAACAAAAGATGTTTAATTGACTCACAGTTCTGCATGGCTAGGGAGGCCTCAGGAAACTTGTAATTATGGCAGAAGCCAAAGGGGAAGCAAGCACCTTCTTCACAAGGTGGCAGAAGAGTGAGAGGAGGCACAGAGGAAACAGCCACTTTCAAGTCATCAAAATCTCGTAAGAACTCCCTCACTATCATGAGAACAGCATGGGGGAAACGGCCCCCGTGATCTAATCACCTCTCACCAGGTCTCTCCCTTAAGATGTGGAGATTACAATTTGAGACGAGATTTCAGTGGGGAGACAGAGTCAAATCACATCAGTATTGATTACAATAGAAACTATAAGATAAGACTATGATAATAATGACTTTCTGCCTTATAAAATGGGATTATAGATTTAGACAGTAGTGTTTAGATTCAGAGATTTAGTAGAGAGATCATTTTTTGAGATTATTATTTCCTCCTTTTAAGCAAATCAAGATTCAGGACAGAAAGGACCAACTCATAATGTTCTCCTGAAATGTACTGAATAAAACTTTGAACATCTGTGACAATTCTGTGAAGACTGTAACAAAGATGTATGCAAAATAAGAGATACTTAAAAAAACCCTAATTTTAGGCATAGAGGATTATAAGAAGGATGGCGAAGCAATAAGATCTGGATTTTTCATGAATATACCATGAATATTACCAAAAAAAAATTGTCAGATTCTGAGTGTTTCTTCTTTGTAGATTTTTGGAATCATGAGTAAAAGTTTGTTACTTTATTTTACTATTTAAAAGATGTTATTTTACCATGTGTTACCAAGACGAAACTGTATGGGTAGCTTTTTTGTTTGTTTTTTGTTTTGTTTTTGTTTTTTTAGTTGTAGGTCACAGTGGGGAAATTTTTTGCGACTGTACACATAGCTGCAACATTAAAAACTTTAAAAAATTGTTTAAAAAAGGAAAACATTTAAAAAAAGATAAACAGTTACACCTTGTTTTCAATATGTGGCTGAGTGCCTCGATTTTTTCATGTTTTTGGTGTATTTCTGATTTGTAGAAGTGTCCAAACAGGTTGTGTGCTGGAGTTCCTTCAAGACAAAAACAAACTCAGCTTGGTCAAGGCCATTACTTGTTTCCCATCTGTAGTTATTCGATGAAGTCATGTACATGACCTTTCTGTAGCAATAAATGTGCCATTTTTTATATTAAAAAATCTGGATTTTTCTTATTCTAGGCTTTAACTCATTGATGAGGAGGTCTTTTAGTAAGTGATATTGCCATTAGGGGTGAACTGGGGGTCAAACCCTTACATTAGAAAAATGGGAAAATGTTGCTTTGCAGGCTATTCCATACTAAATTGAGGATGGGTAATATCGAAGTCCATCTGGCAGGGCTTAATGCTCAGGCCAGGAACATTTCTGAGGTTTTAATTTTGCCTTTGCTTCTTGTGTACCAATGACATGATCCAGATATTGCTGACACTGTGCCTAAGGAGTTTGCCTTAGAAAGCTAGTTCTATAATTTGTCTACAGAGCAGACTTTCAGAGCTGTGCCAAAATGGTACCCAGACCCCACAGGGCACATAGGATTGGCAGGAACAAGAGATGGACACTAAGCCAGGGAGCAAAGAGCACCATATGGTCATGTTTTAGAAAAGAGGGATTTGGAGGACAAATAGCTTTCAAATGGAAAAAAAGCATCCCAGAAGATGGAGGTCATTATGCCCCAAACCTTCCACATTCCTTCTTTCAAACATATAGGCACCTTCTTGAACAAAGTAGTGGTCAAGGATCGTGCTTCTTCACAGAGGACCAAGAATTTTTTCTAGGACAAACAGAAATTAAAGTTTAAATTATTGCATTAGAATACATTTTAAATTAGATTATCTGTGTATGTTGGAGTGTGTATGCTATCATTGAGAAAGCTCAAGGTAGGGCCGAGTGTGGTGGCTCACGCCTGTAATCCCAGCACTTTGGGAGGCTGAGGTGGGCAGATCACAAGGTCAGGGGATCGAGACCATCCTGACTAACACAGTGAAACCCTGTCTTTAATAAAAATACAAAAAATTAGCCAGCTGTGGTGTCACATATGCCTGTAGTCCTAACTACTCAGAAGGCTGAGGAAGGAGAATCACTTGAACCCAAGAGGCAGAGGTTGCAGTGATCTAAGATTGTGCCACTGCACTCCAGTCTGGGCAACACAGCAAGACTCTATCTCGGAAAAAACAACAACAAAAAAAACTCAAAGTAGGTCAAAAGCAATTATAATTTTCTAGGTATACAAATTGTTGCGTGAGTTAAAATTTGTGACTGTGTTATACACTGAGATGGTTTTTAAAATAAGAGTTAAAAACATTAATTGGGTGTGAATGATATCCCCAGATCTAAAACATAGGAAAAAAATAAGTTCTAGATCTTTAGGTCAGCAATAGAAAGACAGACTATAATCTAGACCATCTACAAATGCAAAGTGATAGACATAATTTTTATACCTCAAATTATCTTTTGCTGCATAATACAATCTACATATATATTTGCCATTTATTCTAAATTTTAGTTTTACATTATTTTCAAATATATTTTTCTTCTTTATTTTGCTTTACATTTTTAATCCTGTGATCTTTTATTTTCAACTTCTAAACTAGATTAATACTTGTATTGCAGTATATGCCTTAAAGAGGCATTTTAAATGGCTTTTCAGTTATTACTTAGTTTTCCCAAAATCTTATTAAAATTACTTCATAAAAAGATAGATTCCTTGGTGAGCCACAGATACAATGAGTTACACTAAAGGAGAAGTTGCCAGATAGGTGTTTATTACTTTTATTAATTATTTTTATTTTAAAGTGGTACCCCTTATGATTCTTATTAGGTTGACTTGGGAAATTCTTTACCAAAAAAAATACAAGAGGAATATATCAGTTAATTTGTCCCTAAACATTCCTCACGTACTGATGAATGCAAGCACTTTTAAGATAAAAGTTTTAAAATAATTCTTAGTTTTTATGGCTAGAGTCTTACATTATTTAAGCTCCTTCCATCGGATGCAATACTTTTCCTGGTTACAAGTTTTGGACAAATTTTGTTTGTTTGGGAACCTAACGGTCATTGGTTTACAGGTGGAAAAGTGTCAGGCATGAAGGGGCTGAGAAAAATTCCCAAGTGACTTATGAAGAGTCAGAATGTCCTCTTGGTAAAGCCAATCTGTATTTATCTTTCTGTCTTTATCCTTTTGTGAGACGTGAGGGCACAAATTTGTAAGCGCTAATCCAAACTGCTTTATTTAAGCTGATGCCTTAATCTTATAAATGTCATAAATAAGCACATGGAGCTGGAGGTTTATTTCAGAGAATTAATATCTAATAAATACTACCCCAGATATGGTTATGTAATGCTATTAGAAAACAGGCACTGAAACTTGAGGTTAGGTCATCTTGCCAAAGGACCTCATGGCATCTGTAATGATTTATATCTTATTATGAAATTCACTTTAAGAAAAATTATTCTTACCAGGCCTTTAGTAAATCTCTCAACAGTTTTTAAATTTACTAAACAGTTTGTTTTCAGTCAGTGTTTTAAGCATTTACTTTGCCATTTATAACAATAAGAGCTGAATTAAAAAATAACAATTTGACCTTAGTTTATAGAGACTATATTTTCTTCTCTGACTATGCTCATTGCTAGAAGGATGTAGAAGGAACAACAGTAGTTCAGGAGTAAAGTGTGAAGCTCCATGTGGTTAATAGGCTGATACTTTTATGGGAGACTATAAATTCCTTTCCTATTTGCAAGCCTTTGTAGAGATGTAAAAATATGTTCCTGCTACTTAAGAAATGTCAACTTGTAGAAAAAGTTTAGAAGTCAGGATATTCTGTTGTAAAGCTCCTATTTCAATTAGAAGTTTAGGGAGAGTTGTTCTTCTAAATCATGTTACAGTTTTATGATTATGTTGTTTACTATTTAGTTCATTCATAATATAAAGAAAATATTAATCATTTATGAAATGATTCAACATTTGACATAGACCTTATTATGTCCAAAAGATAATTTATCTTTATGAAAGGAGAGACCTCCTTCCCCTCTTCCCACTTCCCGGCCTCCATCTCCTCCTCCCCTCCAGATGGGAAGGAGGGTGAAAGAAAAGAAAGAAAATACCAAAGAGCTGGGAAAATTACTCCATTTCTGGTTCCCAGCATCCATGTTATCTGTAAGCCTTGAAAGAGTTGCAAATGAATGTGATCCCTACTGGCTGGAGCCCAGCACTGGGTCACGCCCCGACATCTGCAGGGCCCAGGCACCCTCCTGGAAATACCTCTGCCAACTAATAGTTTATTGCCTTTGTCTTGTCTCTGTAAGAGACCTCCCCTGCCTGTTCCTGCTCGTGTTGCTTATGAACTAGCCAATCAATGAAGCTCAAATATTGTAAGGTCAGAAAAAAACGACATAGATAAGCTTCCCTAAGGTGTTTAATGATAAACTTTTTTTCTTTTGAACAAAAGTTTAAAGTCTGAGGCAAATGATAACTGTCCTTAACAGATATAAAATTAAATTAAAAAGCTCTTCCTTTAAGGCTGAGTAATGCTATTGGTTCATTCATAAATAACACAGAAATTTTAATGATAATAATGCTTTGAGGACAACATACATGCATTTATTTAAGAAACATACATTTTACATATAACTTGTGTTCATGAGTTTCAAGAGTATATAAAAATTAAAGTTAAATATAATTAACTAGTTTTTAAATGGTTTATAAAAATATAAATGTCTTGCCAATATTCATAGTAACTATGCTTATTAAGTTGTAAAATATTTATTCATTCATCCATCGATGCACATTTAGTCTGTTCCACATCTTAACTATTGTGAATAATGCTGTAATGAACATGGAAGTGTAAATATCTATTTGAGATCCTGATTCCTATTCTTTTGGATAAATATTCGGAAGTGAGATGAGGGGATCATATTGTAGTAGTATTTTTAATTTTTGGGGAAGCATCATACTGTTTTTTATAGTGGCTGCACCATTTTGCGTGGTTCACAGTGTACAAGGGTTCTAATTGTTCTACCTCCTCATCCATACTTTTGTGTTTATGATAATACTCAAACTAACAGGGATGACATGGTTTCTCATTGTAGAATATTATTAAGTCTTGAAAAGGAAAGAAATCCTGCCCTATGATACAACATGTGTGAACCTTGAGGACATTAAGCTTAAGTGATATAAGAAAGTCACAAAAAGAAATATACTGCATCATTCCACTTATAAGAAATATCTAAAATAGTCAAATTTATACTAGCAGAGAGTAAAGTAGTAATTTTTCAGGGTATGAGGGGAGGGGAACATAAGGACTAGCGAATGGGTCTAAAATTTTAGTTACTAAAGATGAATAAGTTCTACAGCTCTGCTGTGCAATATTGTGCTCATCATTAACAATACTGTATTATACTCCTAGCATTTGTTAAGAAGGTAGATCTCGTGTTCTTATCACAATTGAAAAAACACTGAGTGCATTTAGTGTTGTATCTAGTAATATTTCTTAGGTAAAGAAATTATTGGCCAGGCCTGGTGGCTCATGCCTGTAAATCAAGCACTTTGGGAGGCCAAGTTTGGCGGATTGCTTGAGCCCAGTGGTTCTAGACCAGCTTTGGCAACACAGTGAAATCTCATCTCTACCAAAAATGCAAAAATTGGACAGTCTCATAACTCAGTCTCCAAATAAATAAATAGATTAAAATTTTTAAAAGAAATTATTTAACATTATTGTATGATAGTTATGTAATAATTTGAACTTGATATATATCCAAATTTAAATTGTACAATTATGAAAAAAATTATACAATTATGAAATTGGATTTAAAACATATATCCAAATTTAAATTATTGTACAATTATGAAACAAATGGAATTTTAAAAAGAAAATTGTCAACTTTTATTTTGATGTAAAATATCTCAAAAATTGATTCTTCACACAAAATCATTGTATGAGCATATTTCTGGAGAGTAGAGTATACACCTAAGTTTACCCTTTAAAACTATTGTACATTTTCATATTATTTATTCATATGTGAAACATAACCTGTCTAACTAATGAGATGCCAAACCCGAGCCTCAGGTTATTATCTCAATTAATGTGTACTTACTCATAGCTCTCAGCTGCTGTTCTTTTCTTCTGACTTTTTCTGCACAGGACTATCTTCATCCTCACTCTTGGTCTTCCTGGCAATTAAACTAAATCTTTATTTTTCTCTAAACTGTATATTATTCACTGCATGTTCTTTAAAAATTATATACCTGGAAAATCACATGAAAAAATTAGAATGTTTTTGGTTTGGAGTAATATTTCAGCTTATCCCAGAAGCATTTTAAGTTGACACAGAAAATACCGTTGTTCTATGAATGAATGAACTGATCTAACAGGACTGATTATGTTGGAACACCTGAGTCCTGTTTCAAGATTTTCCCCCATCAAATTGCATAGCCTCTGTGCAGCTAATACTTCAGCTACACAAGAACCCTATATAAGACTATATTTTAATTATAAGGAATAATTTCAGGTAATTCCAATCTAGTAACTTAAAGATATATGTGTTGATATTTAACAGTCATTTCTACGGGGATAGTTAATAATTATTTAGATTCTGTGATGGTAAATCTTTCCATAAAAGAGTGACAAAGAACAAAGGTAGCAGGTGTGAGCTTCTTTCAATTGGGATTTGATTGCTTTTGAAGCTACTTTAGAATCAAGAAACTGAGTTTTATATCTGTGTACCTTTCCTATATAATGAAGCTAATTATTCTAAAAATAATTGAGCTGACATTTATGTGGTAATGCCATCAAACCTGAGTGTCATAATCTTTGAAAAGAGAAGGTTGAAGTTTAAATGATTATTTCTTATTTATAGTTCAATAATTCAGCAGAGAATGGAAATTACTTGTAGAATTAGAATAGATGTTAATCAAATCCAAACAAGATTTGAGAGAAATAATTGTAGTTTAGGGTGCAGGTTTAATTAAGGGGTACTTAAGAACTTGCATAACCCATTTATTTATGTAGAAAATACATGTAGTAACCTTTAAGGAAGTTTTGATAGCAAATATACACCATTCAGAAAGCCTTGTTGGGTATTCCAGATACACTCAACAATTACCTAAGATAAACACATGTATTATATTCATTTCTTTCCAAAGGTGGAGCCTAATGGGAGATTTGTATGCAGGGTGCCAATCAGGCCAGTTAGACATACACAAAAATGTAAGGTGGAAAACAGTTTTTCTCAAAGTATGGTCAATAGAAAACCCAATTATGAATAATTTGGGGTGCTTATTTAAAAAGATTTATGAATCCTATCAGAATAGGATCCAGGATCAAAATTTTTTCTCAAGGACTTCAGAGATTCCTATAAATATTAGAAATGCAGAATTGCAGATTAAAGAGGTAGCAAACATTTGAAGTTATCCGACCGCAAAGCTAAGTAATGCCCGTTATATACAAGTTATACAAACTTTGGTCTTTTTTTACTTATAAATGAAACAAGGTACCTAACAATGTAGATGCATCTCTCTCATAGGGATTTCTGAAGAACAAGGAGAAAATGCATTTTAAGCTGCTAACTGATGTACAGTGTTATTTGTTGTTTGAATTTGTATTTAAGATTAACAATGGAATACAGCAAAAAAGTAATTTGTTTAATGGAAAAAAATGAAAAAATTTGTAGTATGTTTAGCTTCTTCCAGAATCTGGTGCATGATATCATTGCTACCATAATCTTCAATGCTTTTGGTGGTAAAATATTTTCTAACAATTCTGCAATATCCAACAACAACAATATTGACTCATTGGTAAATGAGACTAGAAGTTGGTAATAATTATCTCAAACACAGGCCCTTTAATAATACATTATTTATTGATCATTTTATTTGCTTTTTCCTTGATATCTAACTACTAGGTCAGAATATTTTAACTCTTAGAGTAATAACTTACACATTATCTAGAGCAATGTTTTTCAGATTATATGCATATGATGTCTAAAAGCAAATATAGATATTACAGTAACAATGCAAAGTAGCTTTATGTCTGTTATAGCAATGACTCTTTTAAGCCATTGGCTGTGACAGTAGTACATATGAATTGACTTATTGATTCATTTGATAAGCACATCTTTTCAGCCACTCTCAGACCGCTTTAAATACATTAACCTATCTAGTTCTCATTGAAGTATTTAACTAAGGAGACTACCCCAACTTCTTTTCTGATCAGTGGTATAAGCTGTAATTTGTTATAGTTAAGGAAAATACCCACTAGATATAATCTTATTTATCTGATAAGATAGTTTGTGATGATACTTTCTAGGTTAGCACTGTTGTTTTCCACCACCTTTACTATTGTGAGTGCGTTGATTTCATCAGAGGCAAGGTAATTTTGAATAATAAAAATTATTAGTTTTAGAGTGGAAGGCTGATGAGTATCCATGTTAATCTAATAATACTAATAATTTCACTTTTGCTTTAACCTACATTACACATATAAACACACTTATATCTTCAATCAAACTGATCAATGGTGGGTTTTATATTACAGGAAGGAACTAAGGCTTAGAGATATAAACATTTCAAAAGTCACATTTGTTAAATGACAAAACTGTATTTCTAAGTCAAGAATTACTGACTTTACATCCCATTTTATCTAATATATTTACAATTTCGATATCTGAAATTATGACAGAATTTTAATCATTAATATATAAAGAAGCAGAATAAAATGACTGGACTCAAACATTTGAAAGCTAAGAAGCACACCTCTAAATAATGCATGTATTAAAGAATGAAACTTTAAAATAATGTTTTAAAGGAACTTAAAATAAGTCAAAATGAATGTTAATGAACATACAATTATTGGGGAAATACAATTAAAAATAAATCTTCCAATCTAGAAAAACTCTCCACTAAGGTAGAAAAAAAAAAGTTTACTGAATAAGTACTAACGATGCATATCACAGACAGTTCACTACAAAAATTGCAAAGTCACAAAGAAATCTCACCCTTTTATATAGCAAAGCAGATGCAACCCATCACATATGTGTTCTCAAAATAAACAATGCCCAGTCCTCAAGTAAAGCATGTGTAATATGATTTGTCACACATATTTATCCTAACATCACTCAGTAATTAGGGTGGCCATCTATTAATTTACTTTAAGGAAAAAATAAAATTAGATCTTTATAACAGAAAATGGTTTTGCAATTTAGAACAAGGTGCCCACTGAAGTCATGTGCCTATTTTCTCACAGAAACTTGAAGATAGCAGTGTCTTCTTTAATGATGGCATTTCAAAGAGATGGTTCATAGGTACTTACAAAAGATATTTTTGGGTCCTAAAGCTGACAAGAGGCTTACTTAACTTTAAGAAAATTTCATATATATTTCAAAGAGACAGAGGAAGAACTTACTAAAGTTGGGCGACAGAGTATCTTTCGTTTTTTTCACATTAGTAAATTATTTTTCTTTTGTGTTTTTTTTTTTCTCTTACACAACAAATTATGTTAGAATTAGCAAACAAAAAAGATTCAGGAAATTTTATAGGTTTTAACACTTTTGTATAAGGGAAGAAACAAAAATGTATTAAATAAGTGATCTAAAATCTCTAATAGCTAAGTAGAAAAAGAACAACTTTAATAAACTGTAAGAGAATAAAGGGAAAGGCAGGAGGAGAAAATAATATAGAAAAGAAGCAAACCATTGGGACAGCTAACAGTGCAAATGTTAGGTCTTTGCACTGATCAACAAAGTTGAGAAGCCCTGAGTTGGATGATTAAAAAAAAAAAACAAAAAACTATTCTTACAAATTCTACGTAGATTAAGATAATTACCTATAGAAACATATGCATGTATATATATAACTATGTCTATGTATAAACATGGCAACTCAAAATCTTTTATTAAATAAACCAATTTCATGAAAAATATAATGTATCTTAACTAACCCAAGATGTAGTATAAAAAATTATCTAGTCCTGTATCTATTTTTTTTTTTTGAGACATTGTCTCCCTCTGTAGCCCAGGTTGGGGTGCGGTGGCTTGATCTCGGCTCACTGCAACCGCTGCCTCCCATCCAGGTTCAAGCAATTCTCCTGCCTCAGCCTCTGAGTAGCTGGGATTACAGGCACGTGCCATCATGCCCAGCTAATTTTTGTATTTTTGGTGGAGACAGGGTTTCACCATGTTGGCCAGGCTGGTCTTGAACTCCTGACCTGGTGATCCGCCCACCTGGGCCTCCCAAAGTGCTGGGATTACAGGCTCCTGTATCTATTAAAAGATTGAATTCATTTTCAATAGTTTTACCATGAACAACTCCGGAACACCAATCCTACAAAATTTTCAAAACTAATAAGGAAGAAACACTTTATAAAGATGAAAAACATATCGTCATTTTAATAGATGCTGGAAAAGCAATAGAAAAAGTTAACGACTAAAACTCAAAGCAAATTAGGAATAGAGAGGAACTTTCTCGGGAAAGAGCCTTTACAAAAGTCTATAGCTAAAGTCTGTCCCCTGGCACTCCACCATAGACCAGAGATTGACTCTTATTAGCTCTTTCACAAAACTCCTTCGTTGACTATTTTTCTCCCTGATTTGTGGATCCACCACCCTCTAGGAGGATCTTGTCTACTATACTGTGTCTAAGTCTAAATTGAAACTGCACAGCCTTCATAGTCCATACTTCCCAGGAGATTTGTCTTGAGACCAAAGAAATTCTGTAGTTTTCTTTGTATTTTCTGAGTAGTTATGCCAGGGTACCTTTAAATTTGGAAAATGTCACCAAAATTACCACTGTGCAGAGAGGGAACTGAAGGAGATTCCTGAAGGCTTATTAACAATATGTGTTATAAGCAATGAGCGAACACTGCAATCTCACAGATATTAATTTCTCTGGAAATCAAGTTTCTACTTAAAGATCTGCCAAGACTGTGTATCACTGTCAAAAAGCATTTCATTCTATTTGAAAAAAAAAAATCTATATTGCTCCTTATATTTTAAAATGAATACAATTTTGTATGGAAGTTTAACATCTCTCTCTACATTAGTAAGTGTTATTATATGAAGGATTAAATACCTCAAAAAGCAACACACATATTTGTAGTATTAAAATATCTAATAGAAGAAAACTTGAGTTTTATTGTAGTTGCACTTGTCTCTTAGAGACTGAATGTGAAAATGGACAAGGAGGGCGGCCAGACCACATATAGAAATAAAACTCTGACCCACCCACAGAGTTTTGTCCTACAGTCTGCAGACCAGAAAGCCAAACCTCAAACTCTGTAGAACTGGAGTGCTTGAAATGGTCAGGGCTAAATCAGTAACTGCCAGCTTTGTTACTTTTTTGTCCCCCTTTTTACTCCCACTTCCAACTTTGGACCAACCAGATAAAGCCATGGATGTGCCTTCAGTCCATTAGATAGAATGCGCCACTTCCAATTAGTCCATCTGCAGCTTCCCATTGCCAACAACCTCCTATCAGGGCATATTAAACTGTTACCTTTTTTCTCTATAAAGCTTTTACACCTACCTGCCTGTCTTTGAATTACTGCCAAATGCAAGTGATGGTGGATGGCTCTTTCACCAATGGCAAGTTCTGAAGAAATTGCCTTTGCCTATTCTCATTTGAGTGGTCTTCATTTATTCCTACATCTTTCAACTGAAGAAAAATATGCAACCCTATTCTAACCTGGTAGATATATGTTTCAATGAGCCACTTAATTTAATTTCTATTAAAATTAAACATTTTAGAAACGATGGGAGCATAAATGATATAGTCAATTGGACATGTTAATGAGATTAGTGCAGGATGGCTGGAATTATTTATAATGACTTGTGGTTTTACTTAAATTGGCAGAAAATTCATTTCAATATTAATTCATTATTTATTCAATTACCTTAACATTAATTTGCTCAGATGGGCAGAAACTTCATTTCAACATTTATTTCATTCAGACTGATTAAAATGTATAAATATACTAAAACTGGTTTTCCAAAAATAAGTTTCAATAGTATAATGAGGATTTCGATTTGTTTTTAAATACAAATGAAGAAACGTTTTGTTTATTTATATTTGCAAGGCACCCTAGACTGGATTCTAAACTATTTTAAATTTAGATACTTGTTTTCTTTTCTATCTTAATATTCACACTTGACTTACTGCCTTTGGAGGCAGTCCTGAGACTTAGGAGCTGACTAAATACCTCTCTTGAGGTAGTGATAGACTAGAAATCAGAAATCCCATGATAGAGAAACTACCATCTGTTTAAGAAGACTAAGAGAGTAGTAGATTAGGTCCAACAGTTGAGGAGAAGAAGTTCAGATTCAGGATGAGAGTGGTGTTCCACTGGGAAGAGGTTATAAATTTGCAGAGTAAACCTGGGCTGAATGATTTTCACATCAGTTTAGGCTTATGGAAAAATAGAAAGTGGAAGCCAGAAATCGTCCCCAAGACATTTGTTGCAGACTCAGATTTCGCAGCTTCCTGTCGTGTATAAAATGGGTCCCACCTTCAGTTTCTAAAATGATTTTGTTAAAATTCTGCAAATCCATGATATTTTAGTGTGAATTTTTATGATCTCTTTCCAGTTGTATGAGTTGATTTGAGATGTCTGATTTTTGGAATTATATCGTTTCCCAGTTTTCCAAAGTACTCTTTTTTTTTTAACTCTTAAGCCATTCATGTCCTTTAAATTTTTAAAATATCCCTCCTCATTTAATCATATACTTGAAATTGTGTTATTTAGGTTCAGTACAGACTAAGGTAGCATATTTAAATCGATGTGAAATAAACTTCTAGAAAATTACTCTTGCTTCATTTATAGGAAAGAAAGAAAAAGCTTTTCCTAAAAGATTTACAGTGTTAATTTATTTGATTTTAAATAAACAGCTGGTTTTCCAAAATTAATTAACTAGCTTTTCTGAAGGAAAGTCCAAATAAAGTGATTAAGAAACTTTGGGGGATTCAGTCTTCATGACTTAGTTCATTAAACAGCCAAAGGCCTTCGCAGAAAAGAATCATAGTAAGCAAGAAATACGTCTCATAATGTGAGCCTGATTTATCCTGAGAAGTGCAGATTTTCCCAAGGGCTCCTTTCAAATTAGAGTCAGCTGGTTAAATGAAAGCAAAGCTTAGGAACAAAGCAATAATAAGAATTTTCATAACGAATTAGGACCCATGAATTTTCTCAGAATTATAGTCAATATGACTTGATCGATATCTATTTGCATGTAAGAATATTTTGCTGCCATTTCAGGATGATCATAAAAGACCATCACTATAGCAGTCTTATAGGATTTTCACAGTGTGCATCCATGATGCCACCTACTCCTCCTCTTTGGAAAATTGTGTTCCAGTAAAAGTCTTGCCTCGTTGGGCTGGGAGTGTTCTGGACCGTCTCTGGATTTTTCCCAAGTCCTCTGTAATTCTCTTGTTACTCCATAAAAGTTTTTTTTTTTTAATTACTCAGGCTTGCTTTGATAAATTACTGTATTACATCAATGAAAACTTTAGAAAATTTGCAGGCAAATCCCACCGCAAGAACTTATTTTTCTGCTGATTCCTTCCCTGAGGATAATGTTTCTTTGCTAAGCCAAGCTATTGGTCTACTTTGTACAGAGTCTGTTGGTAATAGTCCTGTCAGTGTTAGTGATAGGGCTGCTTTAGTTTGCACTTCCTTGAAAAATAACCACTTTGGACGTTTCTATACCCTATTTTTCTGAAGAACCTGTTTAATTTTTAAATAAGGTCTGTCATTTTATTACTGATTTGCAGGAATTTGTGCTATATTCTCAATATCGGCCCCCTTCAGTTACATGTGTTGTAAACAGCTCTTTACCTTGCTTCTTCATGCATTTGTTTCTGTCTTTTAATGAAACAAAGTTATTCATTCTAGTGTATGAAGCCAAATGTCAATCTTTTTCTTAATGTTTATAATTTTCTAAGTTTTATTTGATTTTTTTTTCCGTAGAGACAGAGTCTCTTCACGTTGTTAATATTATACCATGATCAGGGTTTTGAACCTTTAAGGAAATGCATGAATTCTAGATGTACAACTCAATGAAATATTTGCACACTAGCAACTTTGTTACCAGAATACAGGTTAAGAAGAAGTATACTGGGCCTCTGTCACCTGGTCCTTCCTCCCAGTGACTAACCAAACTATGCTAATTTCTAACTCAATGCAACTGTTCTGTTTTGGGATTTTGTGTAAAGTGAATCATATAGTATGCATCCGTTTGTGTCTGCTTTTTTTTCTTCTCTCTCAAAACTACTTTCTGAGGATACTCCATTGGCTCATGGAGTTGCAATTTTTACAAGTACAGTATTCTATGGTTAATACACCATAGTTTATTATCTTTTCTATTGCTGATGGTCATTTGAGCAATTTCCAGTTTGGAGATTATTATAAATAATACTGTAAATGCTATTGGGTGGCATTGACAGTTTGCCTGATTCTTAGAATTCTGTTGATGGTATCTTCATTGAATGACGTCCTTTTCCCCAGATAAATCAAAGTGGATGATGGATCAGCATAGTCATTGAAAAATCTTTCAGAAAAAATGATGTGTTGTTAGTGAGCAATTCTCCATAGTATTTCTACATATCTTGGAATAGATTTTGTTCCAGACTATAATTTCAAGGAAGTTTATATATTAAATAAACTTGGAAGATAAAGATATTGTCTCACTGTAGGACAAAATAATTTGTCTTCTGTTCAGAAAAATAAAGATATCTTTCCTGAAAAGTTAGGTACGCTAACACTTGTGGCTTCCTTATGAGACTGGAGATTTTCTAAGCCTGGAGTTCTTCAGTTGTGGAACAGATATGTTGTATTTGCAACATCTACCTGGGCCCAATGTGAACATCCCCACGGAATTGGTGGGGTGTGTGGAGGGAGGCAAATTAGATAAGAATATGAAGCTCATGCTGCTGTCATGCTCTCTAACAAAGTTATTTATCTGATTCAGGAATATTGTGCTTTCTGAGAATATTGATGACATTCTGGAAGACTAATTTGTTAACTTGCAAGCAGAGTATAATCTCAGATTTTTCACAATTTTTGACATGAATCTCTGTGTTTCATTTTGAATATTTCTTTTTCTGGCTTCTAGTTTAATAATTCTTTT
Organism: Cacajao melanocephalus; assembly: GCA_963573385.1. Lineage (NCBI taxonomy): Eukaryota > Metazoa > Chordata > Mammalia > Primates > Pitheciidae > Cacajao > Cacajao melanocephalus. The sequence goes on along the minus strand of CAUYLG010050663.1, from coordinate 40,959 downwards.
TCACTGGCATCTAATTTTATCTTAATGTATTTACTGAGTTCTTAATTTCATTATAACTTTTACTTTTACATATTATAGTTATTTTCTTATAACTTCTAATCTTCTGACAATACTGTCATTTATTGTCAATAAATGCTTCTTAAACATACATTGTTTATTTTAGTCTATGACTTACAACTCTATTATCTGTGTCTTCCGTGGGTCACTGTCTCTTTCCAGTTGTTGCTGTTGGTTTTGACTCACGTTTTGTTCCTTGTGCTCCTTTTGATTGAGCATTTGCCATTTTATACTATGCTTTATGAAGACAATTTGAGGCCCTGTATTATGTAATCTTCATTTAGAGAGAATTTATCTTCTTCTGGTAGTACATTAACCAATAATTGTAGCTTGATCTTGCTTCTGGCATAATTATGAAATTGGGATAATCTGAAGCTGTCTTCAGTTTTGGTGAAATCTTGTTTCTTTCCAGTTTACTTTTATTGCTTCATTATAGCTGTTTGTAGGCCTTTTTCCAGGTCCTGTGGATTTTTCAGGTGGTTTTGAAGTCCAAGTTTGTCCCTCTAGGTCCATGAATCTGCAGAAAGCTTTGTTCAGCTTTTCAAACTCTCAGCTGTTGCATCCAACATCATTAGTCTTCTACAAGAGACAATATCCCAAATGTCCGTTTTACCTATTTAGCCTTCTCTCCTTGTCCAGAATCTCATTTCACAATTTCTCACTACCCTGTTCTTCTCCGATGCACTTTTACTTTATTTGACAAGTAGTTGTTTGCAATAAAATATTATTCCAAATCATCTAGTTAATTATTTAATGAAAGCATATATCCATGGACTCTTTTAAACCCAACTTATTTATCTCATTTTAATTTTTCTTAAAGATGAAATATTCCCAATAGACCCTCAGTCTATAAATAATATAAATGTATTTTGATTATATCCCATCTGTCCTAAAGTTATATCTTGTCATGTGTGATTCCTAGCATATAATATGTGTTTCCAAGCAGGAAATACTATTATTAATTATTAAACATTGTATATATATGTGTGTACATATATGTGTGTGTATATATATATATGTGTATATATGATATATAGATAATATATAAATATGTGTGGAATATATATTTAAGAGAGGACCCTAAAATAATAGCAGTTCCTTCTCAATATCAAAATAGTCCATTAAAAGCAATTATATGTCCTTGTTTGAATCAGAATTTGGAAGCTTTAATATATAAGGATGGTAATTGCTGTAGCAAGCCAGCTTAATTTAGTTTGGTTTGAAATGAAAGCTGAGAAGTCTTAGAGAACAGTAGTACATTAACCAATGATTGTAGCTTTTGTTTTGTTTCAGAGCAAATCAGTTCACTTCCTGTCAACGCTACTGATATGGCAATGTTTTCGCCTTTATCCTAATAAACATAGAACATCACAATCAGTTTTCTTTTACCTAGTAGATTATACATTCAATATTTTTTCCTGGGCTAGGTTATTTTTCAAATTTGGCATCACTTTTTGTTTTTAGGGATCTTTAATGTCTTCTCATTCCAATGGACCCACTGTATGCATCATGCTGACTTGACTTCAAATTAATAAATAATCTAGACAATGTGGTAATACATTTGGCAGAGACAGAGACACATATCCGACAGAACATGTAAAACTTTCAGTTTAGGGAAGAATATGTGATTCCTGCATATCATGAATAAAAATTGCTCTACATTTTGCTTACCACCACCAAAAATGGGAAAAACAAAAGCAAGAGGTTTGACTCAAACTGGTTTACTTTGTGAACTGAAAGACAGCCAAGATTAAATGAGACTCACAGCAAGGCAAGAAAATTTTCTCCAGGTAACCCTTAATGATAAATTAGTTCTTCTGCCACTGGACTCCTTGAAACAGAAAATCTAGTAGCACTCAAGCATTTGTGACATTGCAGAATGTTCTACAGAGACTACAGTAACCCATAGTTTGAAAGCACAGTAGAAACTTTTTAGTTTTAAATCAAGACTGTCACCTTTGTTATGTGACCATTATCATTTTCAGACATAGCTTTTGGATTGGTAATAGGCCATGAAAGAGTACAACAGCTGAAACCTTGAATGGTACTATAGTTTGGTTTCATTGACCCATTTAAAGCTCATTTTGAATTTTGAGCCCCAGTATTGGAGGTAGGGCCTAATGGGAGATATTTGGATTATGGGGGCAGATCTCTCGCAAATGGTTTGGTACTGTCCTCAAGATAATGAGCGAGTTCCCACTCTGTTCATTCCCACAAGAGCTGGTAGATAAAAACATCCTTGCACTCTCCTACTCCTGTCTCTTCTATTGCCTGTGATCTCTGTACATGCTGGCACCCTTTCCCCTTCCACCATGAGTGGCAACCGTTTGAGGCCCTTACCAGAGGCAGATGTTTGAGGCCCTTACAAGATGTGCCTATGATTCTTGTACAGCCTGCAGAACCATGAGCCAGATAAACATCTTTTCTTTATAAATTACACAACCTCAGGTATTCTTTTATAGCAACACAAATGGACTAATATGAATGGTTACCATATTCTTACATGATGCAAAATGTTCTTTATGAATTGTTTTTGTTGAATTTACATAATTCTGGGTGCACATCATAAATTGAGTCATGAATCTCCCACTATAGTTATTCCAACTTTTTAACCTCCCCTTTCTCAATTAACACTTTTTTCTGTAAGGAGATTTCCTTGATAATTTGAAACAGAATATAGCATTTTATAGATGAGTTTACCTTATATACTAATAAAGAAAAATGAAGTGTGATACCAGTATAGTCTTCTCAGGAGTGGTTCTGAAGGCCACAAGATCAAGCAATGTTTTGCCAGAGATATTTTTTTAGAGTAGCACAGATTATGGTTCACTTTGCTTGGAAAAAAAATGATATGAGATAGGGATGTCTTACAATTTATAGCAAGAGTAATCAATTTTGTTGGGTGGTTAAGGAAGTGAAAAAAATTATTAAGCAATGAGGAGGATTCTTTTAGAGAGATCTTGTATAATGGTCCCATCTATAAACATATTTGTGTCACATATGAATGTTCACCAAAAAGACATTATGACAGAGGAAACTTTAATAATCAACACAGCAAGATTACTTAAGCTAAGGAAGTATGTCTCCTTAACCTGCCACTAAGTACTTTCACAAAGACCTCGTAAGGAGATTATTTTGTAAATAGGAGGCTATACGTATAATCAATGGCATAGTCTTCCCATAACTAAAGCTATTTTAGTGATTGCTGCCACCAAGTGCTCAATTTAGCAGAAGTAAGAAGCCTTAAGCCCCTAATTTTGTATTACGTCCTTAGAATAACCTTGAAATGTTCAATTTTATTTATTCATTTTACGTTGGAGAGAGTAGCAATTTGTGATAACTTAGTTACTCATTTGGGGTTTAAAAATTCTTCTTTACCTTTATGCCTCTGCTAGTACTACTATCTATGCACTTAGTAAATGATGACAAACCACTTTAGTCTTTTATAGAGCATTGCTTCTGACAAAGAAATTCATTATACAGCAAAATAAGAAAGGAAGTGGGCCAAAGTCAATGGGGATCACTAGTTTTCCTAGTCAGGTATCAGTTGTAAATAACACAATGCAAGGTACAGAATATATTCTTCAAGGGTTTGTAAGTCAATCAGCAGAAGTAGGGGGTGGTACTTCCTATGGCTACCCCTAAGTATCCATTCAAAAAAAATTTGTTTACTATTTCCATGACTGTCATCTTGTGCAATTTAGAGATTTTTCTACCTCAAATAGATTTCCCCTCTTCCATGATTCTATTGAACCGAAAGCTGAAACAGCAGCTTGTTTTCTGTAGTTTCTGACACCATTTGGAGAAAAATGGAAATTTTGATTTTGGTTAGGGTGATTTCTAAAGTTTAGAAGCAAAGAGAGTTCAAATGGAGCCCAAATTCTCTCTGGGCGGGCTGTATTATTTTCTATCTAATGGTAAATTTTAATAGAAGATTATTGCAACAGTATAAAAGCAGGGCCACCATGGGTGCAGGTCTTTCAGAAAGGAAAGTTTATGTTACAAGAGAAGACTTAGAACCTGACCAGTTGAACTCTTTACTGAAATCATAGGGAAGATGCTATAGTTAATGGAGAAGAAAGGTCATGAATCCCCCCTAAAATTCAGTTGTAAATGGGAAATTTTATTTTCTAAAATCATTTGCCTTCCTTTGTCTCTCTATGTGAATATATATAAAGCCTTTATTACTTATTTTTCCCCAAACCATGTATAGAATGTATTCACTGTGGCTAGCTTGGCAATCTGTCCTGTACATGAGACAATATTTAGATAACATCAGGTCAGAACTAGAAGAGAAATGGACAACACCAGGATACCTAGGTCTTAGCATTGTTTGTAATAATGTTGTGGCTTGCCTCACTTTGGGTCACTTTGTCACATGTAAATGAATTTTACATTGAACACAGAATAGTTGTTTTATGTTTTGGGGACAATTTTTTAGTTTGAAAAATTATATATGGGAAGAATTACTCTTGTATTATTAGAATCAATAGTTGTATTTTTATAAACCAGCATGTGATAATACTGCCTGTTTTAATTTCCCATGATGTGATTCTGAATTATTCTACCTGTAGTATGAGAGAAAAAGAGTTCAAATATCATCTTTTAAAATCTCCTCTACTGTTGGAAATGAGCACATGACCCATAATCACCCATTTAAATGCTCCCACTTGCTACTTAGACATTAAGGAAATAGCTGAAAAGTAAATGGCCAATTGAGAAAATATGTCCACTGTCAGTGGTGTGGAAATTAGGTAGAAGTGATGTTATTGGTAGCCGATAAAGTGTGTCCATTGAGAGAATTCCAGAAAAAAAAATAAAGATCTGTTTCTGTGATATGATATTTGTCAAATATCACATTGCCTAGCTTTCCTTTCTCCACTGATTTTCTCAACTTTGTCCTTCTGGTCTTTCTGATGATTCTTTGAGCAGCTAGATATCCTGCCAATAAGTTTCTTTTCTGCTTACATTAGCTACAGTTAGTTTCTCTTATTTCCAAACCAGAACCCAAACTGCTTTGGAGGATAAAGAATGTGAGTTGCTGTAAAACTAAAGTAAAAGTCAAAAACTGATTTAATCTCATATTATGCAGCACACATGAAGAAAACAATTTCAGAAGGTTAACTACATATTGTATATCAAGAAAACAAAAATATGTGTTGCTGTGTACTAGGTGTGTTCCCCAGAGTTGGTATGTTGAAACTCTAATACCCAGTATAACGGCATTTGGAGATACGGCTTTTGGAAGGTAACTACTTCATAAGAGGTAAGCCCTTGTGAAGAGATTAGTGCCATTATATAAAAAGACAGGAAAGAGCTTGCTTCTTCTATCTCTTTACCACGTGAAGAGACATAGCACTAAAAGAACACGCAACAGACAGTGGATCTGCCAGCCCTTCGACCTTGGTCTTCCTGGCTTTCAGAACTCAGAAAAATAAATGTTCACCGGTTAGCCTGCCCAGTCTATGCTAATTTGATATATCAACACAAACTAAGTCATGGGAGAAGAGTTCAATTTTAGGAAGAAGGATTTATGTGAAGGACGTGGGGGAAGATGTTGGCTTTGGAGTGGATTGAGGAACAAAAGACGCAAGAACTCTTTTTTTTTTTTTTACTACTAATTAGCTGTAGAAGGTATAGCAGAAATGGAGTTATATTTAAATTTATGTCAAGACTAAATCAGTATCTAACAGTATTTTCTGAATATAAGAATTGCATGGAGGCCTTATTCAAATTATGGCTACAAGATCTTCCAGATTCTAACATCTCCAGGAGGTATTAGAGTTGAGATAGGTCCAAAGATAGCCATAATTTTGCTGAAGTCCTTAGATAATCTCACAATCAAAAACAACTATGACAATTCTGGACTAAAAATAATTTTGTGTGAATAAGAGTACTAATTATCAGCAGATGTTTGAAACTCAGATAATTATGATTTAAAAGATACTTTTGTTTTCAACAATCACACAATGGTGCTTTTGAAAAAGTTTCATAAAGGAGATTTGAAAAAAATCAAGATTCAGATGTTGTCTCTGGCTCAACAAACTAGAGAGATGTAAGTTATTTCATTATATTGCTTGTAAGTACCTTCTACTTAGAAGTGCAGAAAGGGAGAGCTGATCGTCTGCAGCTCCCAGAAACAGTCATACATTGCTATCAAATTTCTGGCAAGTATTCAGTCAGAAACATCTGCAAGAATTTAGCACTGAGCCATGTATTTACTGATCTCTCTCTACCTGTTACTCTAATTACTGCACTATAAAATTTTTATTTTTATTCTCGCTCCCTCTGATGCTGCTAGAAAATCATAGGTCAAACCCAGCATGGGATAGGAGTCTAAGAAAAATAAAACAAAGGAAGGAAATAAAGGCAGGAAAACAGAAAATGAATGTGGAGGTTTTGTGTCATCACATATGGAATAAAAACCAGACTCCACATCCTACGGTTCTGCTTCTTCCAACCTATTCTCAAAAATGGTGGAAGTTGCATTTAAGTTGGTTAAAATATTTCGTAGGACAGTATAAGTATTAAGTAGCAAATTGTTTTAGTGTAAATATATGTAAAAAAGATAAGTTTATTATAACCACTCAGTTCCACATACATCCTTCACTTCCTGCTTATGCTTCTTAAGCTATATTGCAAACAGAAGATAATCCCAAAATTCCCAATATTATATGGTTTTTCCTTAACCTGAATATGTTTGGATCAGTTTGGGTCATATACTCAGTTCCACTGAGGAAGCTGGAGATTTTACACACACATGATTTTGAGTATCTGACCTTTAGGAGCAGGAATTGACAAAATTTAAAAAAAGAGAGAGAGAGAGAGAAATAGTTGTGAGAGATGTCAATACTCCAAATGGTAATTACAGCTCATAATTCTATGTGTTTGTCTCCTAGATTCCACATTGTTTTCAGAGTCTCAACTTTCCAGTTAATTATTTTTTGAGTTTAAGGTAAAGAAAAAGCCAATATAAATTAAGTAAAATAGAACTTGGAAGTTATGCTGATCAAAAGCCGGAGTTTAGTGAAGCTGAATCTAGGATTCGAGTGCTCCAATGTGTCCTTAGACCTGCTGTTTGGTTTCATTGCAGTCATTTCATTCAGACAGAGCATTACCAGGCAGTGTTCACATGTAGCCACATCATAGTAGTTCCTACTCATGTCCTCCAGACTCCAAGCTTATGTAAAAAGTGGAGCCACCCTCTATGCATAGACCAAGGAAAGTCCAAAGATGGTGTCTCAAAGGCTCTAATTAGGTTACATGACCTCTTTCATGATCAGCTATTCTGAGTTATCAATACTGGGCCATGTCCTTATCTCTGGAGTTACAGGTGAAATTGACTTTACTTGAAAAAAAAATATGAAAATTAGGAAGCAATAGTAACTTAATGTAAATTTGGGGTTCCATTATTAGAAAAAATAAAGAAGTTCATTGGATTTGTAGGAAAATTCACAAAACCTATTATTGGAGGTGTTTACAAATTTCTTCCAGAATTTAGCTAGATAGTTGTGTAGTGTTTTCAGTACCACAATTGATTATTATGTCAACTAAAACATGATGAAGTATTTTTAAAATGCACAAGGAAGTTGATTACAATTTTGTGAGAATACCCATTCCATAGTGTCTTCATTACCAGTAGTAATAAAGCTAAGTCTACTTACTGCTTTCATTCCATCCTCATATATACATATTCATTCCATGGTTAGTTCGTTTTGTTTAAAAGGGCTTTCAGAATAAAATTTTTCCAAAATACATATTTAATGATGAAAATGCTTATCTTAAAAATGATTCTCTCATGTCTCCAACCATTCCCAGTGCTAATGCTGTTAATCACAGGTTTTTTTATTTTAACCAAATATTTGGGCATATTATCTTTAGCACATCCAAATTGAAAAAATGTTTTCATATAATTAAGCTAATTGTCTGGCATTGTCTATTCTTTATTTTGCCAATCTGGTTTCTAAAGATATGTCTTTATTTTTTAAGAATATTGATATTTTCAAAAGTATATATAATGAGGTTTATTTATTATTCATGTACATCCTTAGTTTTGGTAAGATGTGAGTTTCAAATCTGAAGATCGTTTCTTATTAAAACAAAGGGAACTGACTCTTGTTTAATCTCAAGCTAATTTTATTAGTACTCTTGATCTCAGTTGATAGAAATTCTTAAGGTAGCTTAAGAAATCCTGGACATATACAAATCCTATACTCCAAAGAATATTTTAACGACTAAGCTCTTGAGAAAGGGGGCCAAATGCATTTGAGAAACCGTGACCTGTGTGCTTCCAAGAACTCTTTCTCAAATATTTTTTTTCTGTTAAATCAGTTTCTGCTTTTATTTTGTTGAGGTATGATTTATGTCCATGCTAAGAGAGATACTAAAAACTCCAAGTTTTATTTCTAGTTTTTTTCCCAATGAGAATTATTACTTTCATATTAATCTGCTTACCAGTTCTGAGTCTGAGTCAGGTACCACCCTTGGTCCAAGCAATTTTACTAACAAAGCAATTCTGTCATTACACTTACAAAAGGAAAGAGAGCAGTCAGCACTGAATGTTCTGATTTTTACATTAATAATTTAAGACGGCATACAATTCATTCTACTACTTCTTATATTTACTTATAAATAATACACAAGAGAAAGGTAAAGTAACTCCTTCAGGCTACCGTGGTTCTACTTGACTACTTCCTTAAACCTGCTTCTATAGATTAAATGAAATGCATATCCAAAGATTCCAATCATTCAAATTAAACTTCAATAAAACTCAACAAAATTAAACACTCAACTCAGTAGAATTTTATTTAACCTGAATTTTCTATATTATTGCCTCAATTTTTTCTGTTATATTTGTCTAACTTGATTGCATAAATTAAACAACTGATTTGTTTTCTTGTTTGTTTTGGCAAAGACATTTTCTAGGCAAAAATCCCATATAGATAGAGGAAAATATTTAAAGTACTCAACCCCTAATTGTCCATACTGTTAGTTTTCTGTTGCAAAGTTATAAAGTAAATGGTTTCTATTTAGCACTGAAAATCACATCTCCTATGGTTCACATTTATGTTTCATCTAAGAACAGGTGGAAGAAATCTGCATGCCAAGAAACCACCCGTGGTATTCACAGTTTGAGAGCTTAAACTCAAAGGCAATCATTTGGCTTGTAAACAGCTTTACTTTTCATATAATTGACATGAAACTGGCTCTACATCACACAAGCATGTCATATCTTATTGCACTCACACAACGCAATATTGTAAAAAAATGCTAGCAAATCATGCTTTTAATTTGTAATTCTGAATATCTAAATAGAAATAATACACCATTAAGTATAAAATATGCAATTTTATGAATCAATTAATAAATTAGTTTTCACTAAAATTATGGCCCAAAATTAATGATATGAATTGTTTCTTTTTGAGCTTTTGTGATGGCTTTATGTACTAAATGTATGTACCTTTATTATAGTTAAGGCTTAGGAAGAATTGTCACATCCCAAAGTTAGCTCTAAGCCCATTGATTGTGTAAATTAAACAACTGATTTGTTTTCTTTTTTGTTTTGGCAAAGCCATTTTCTAGGCAAAAATCTCATATAGGTAGAGGAAAATATTTAAAGAATTCACCACCTAATTGGCCATACTGTTAGTTTCATAAGTATACCATGTGACAATGCAGATAGTCTTTTTCTACAAAATTGAATAAGAAAGATTTTTATGTTCATTTCTGGAACATGTTCAATGACCCATAGGAGGTAGGGACACTATTTCCATGCACAGAGATGTCATAATTGAGACTATAATTGGTAAAGACACATAAAATAATCATCACATGATTTTTAAAACTTTAATTTCAAATTTCCACAATGAACCTCCTGAGCAATGTAGGACCCAGAATTGGCAAAAAACATCAGACTTCCTTTTATCTATGGGTATAAGACCTATGTTGTTACTGTTTTGTATACTCTTTTCAATTTCTCTTTCAAACACACTCTTATCACTAGAATTCCCTAAATGGTTTTCTGGATTGGGATATAAGATTAAGGTAATGATAATTATTCTTTCTGTATTATTTTAATGTTCTCTACCCTCTCCCAACAAAGAAAAACATATGTTGCCATTGTAAGCAAGAGGGTAAAGCAATTTAAAACAAGCTAAAAATATGTTGGTGATAATCCACACAAATATTAATAGTTCTGAATCCTAGCCATAAACTAATTTCTCATAGGAGGCCAAGGCACTCACATTTATGAAGCTTCTCTGTTGTTTGTAACATTCAAGAAAATTTGAGAAATGTTATACTGCTGCGTATTTGTATTTGGTTCCTAATATAACTTTTACCAAGATATTATTTCATTCTCTCCCAGGCACAGCATTGGTGTGGTGTTGTAAGAAAGTCACAGAGACTGAGCTTCCCACAAGCTCCTCTGAGCCCTCTCTTGGACTAGGTCTCATCCTTGGCCCTTGACCTGAAGCCTACATAGCCTCACTGTAGCAAGAATCCTGCTTAAGTCAGTTTAGCAAGAATCCCCTTGATATTTTCTCTTAGTAATTTTCTGTCCATTACCTCCCTCCCCTTGGCTATAAATTCCTATTTGCCCTTGCTATATTTGAGATTGAGCTCAGTTAAATACTGAAGTCTACTTTCCCTTATTGCAATAGTTTCTGAGTAAAATCTATCAACATCACTTTAATGTCCAGCTCTGGTTCTCTTTGACATACCCCAAGGTTATTCACAATTTCTTCCTAATATGAGTAGTTCCATACATCTAGCTACAAATAAATATATAGTGGATTTCTCAGGATCAGAGAATCTAAACTTTGCTTCTCAAATAATATTTAGTTAGAAAACCTAATTTGATACCAAAGGAAAACAAAGGCCTGAAAGTATATTGATTTTCCCAAGGTCAGATAATACATTTGAAACTAGACTCTGAACACAAGTCATAAGATTGCCAACCCTGTGATATTTCCACAGTGAGAGTAACACAAAATTAGAATTGATCTTGAAAATTTGGCAAATACATATAAACATTAATAGTGATTAACTCTGGATTAATATTTGAGGTCCTTTAAAGGAGAGGTTATAAAATACCAAGTGATATGCATCCAAAAAGATGATCACAAACTTACTGACAAAACAAGAAGGTCATCTTGAGAAAATGAAATAAAAGCAAGGGAAGGAAAAGCCTGGCTTTTAGGGTGGCGGGCAACTAGAAGCAAGTTGTTAGAACCATGCATTTTTCTTGTGTAATTCCTACAACTAGAGTAAAAAGCAATAGGCTCCTAGGTATAGTAAAGGGACAATCAAAATCAGATTGTGGGCTAGGTGTGGTGGCTCATGCCTGTTATCCTGGCACTTTGGGAGCCAAGGCAGGAGGATAGCCTGAGGCCAGGAGTGCAAGACCAACCTGAGCAACATAGCAAGACCCCTCTCTACAAAAGAGAAATTTAAAATATTAGTCAGGTGTGGTCGCCTATGATCCCTAGCTAGTTGGGAGGCTGATGTGGGAGGATTGCTTGAATTTACAGTGAGCTATGATTGCACCACTTCTCTCTAGCCTAGGTGACAGAGCAAAACCATGTCTCTAAAAAATAAAAGGAAATAAAATTGTATCTGACTCATGATCCCAGTTTAGATACTCAGAATAGATTTCTCCAGGAGATGATACATGCATTCATTGAGTAAATGAAACAAAATGAATACGACAATAAATGGTAATAGGACAGAAAATGAGCCTTCCAAGTTTATAGCTTCACTTTCCAGTGCTCCATAGAGGTATATGACATGTGCCTGTTCATTGTGCCTGGCAAAATTGATGAAGTAGTCATTATTGGTGGGGCAAGGTTACTCAGTAGCCCAAAGGCCATGGTAAATGTTAAACAGAAAATGTCCTGCCAGCTTACTTGAAGGATACTCTATTGCTTGGAATCTGTGAATATGTACCACATGGCATGGCAAAAGGAATTCAGGGCTGTGATTAAGTTAAGGTTCCTGAGGTATGGAAATTATCCTGCATTATCTAGTTGGGGGCCAATGTAATCACAGGAGTCTTGATTAGAAAAAGGTAAGTCAGAGTCAGAGAAAAAAGTAGGATAACAGAAACAGGGCAGAGAGAGACTATAATACATTCCTGGTGGCCACAAATCAAGAAATGCAGGAAACTTTTAACTGGAAAAGGCAAGGAAACCAGTTCCCCTAGAGAGCCCCCAGAAGGAACATAGCCCACACAACACTTTTACGTTTGAACTTTGCTTTAGAACCCCATATTTATAAAATCATAAATTTTTATTGTTTTAAGCCAGTAAGCTTGTGGTACTTCATTACAGCAGCAATACAGAGATGTCTTAGGAAGCACAGTCATCCCACAGGAGAGAGCACACCGTGCAGTGTAAAAATAATAGTTTGTGGGATCTAGGTAGGCTCTGGCCATACTAGAATAAGAAACCAGGAGGACATCAGCCACAGCTATTATTGCCAGATCTCATCCTTGGAGAAAAGATTAGTCATATCTATCACCACCCCTACCACAGTGGAAAACAATGAGGGGCCAGCCAGAGCACAGGCATGCTGCTCTACAGATTCTCCTTCATGGCTAGTATGAGATCATGCAAGCTTATTTCCTACACACCCTGTGCTCATACACCATCTGGGCTAAAAGAGAAAGACAAAGAGAATGAGAAAGAGAAAGAAATAGAATTAGCCAATAATAGAATTAACCATTAAAGTAACTGAACATTTAAAGGTAGCTGTCCTGAAATTGAGCTTTTCTGTTTTACATCCCACACCATTGATTCCCCTCCTTATCTATTCCTAAGAGTTTCTGAGGATTAAATCAATTATTTAAAAAAATGAAGTTGCTAGATTTTCTTTGCTCATCAGAATATTTTTTAAAAAGTCAATAGAAGGGCTAAATTACATTAAGGAAATTGCTCATAAAATGACAAAAAGATGAAGATATTGATTCAAAATATCAAGCCCTTACTATGTACCAAAATGAAGACTCCACCATTGGTTCAATATCTCGACAAGAACATATTTTTCAAAGTAAAAATGAAAAACTAAAAAATTGAAACATTTTTCAAAAGAAATTTTTAAAAAGGTCATAAAAAGCAGTCTTTATACTAATATTACCAAATGGCCTAAATATAATAACCTGTACTAATACCTATAAAAATCATTGTGAACAACCAGAACAACAAATAAACATGCAGAAATTTTGGTTTCATAGAGAAAGTAGGTAATCTACAAAGTTGCAATAATTTAATGATGAAGCAGGTTGTCAAAGTACTTGTTCAATGTTTTGTTATAACTTTGAGGAGAAAAGAAAATTATTTCTGGCTGGGGCCACTGCCTCTATGGAGTTTCCACATTGTCTTATATCTGTGTGGGTATTCTCTGGGTATCTGGTTTCCTCCCACATCTCAGAATTGTGCCTGTTAGGCAAGTTGGTGTGTTTACATTATTCCTGTCCAAGTTGGTTCCCACCTGGTGCCCTGAGCCACCTGGATATTGCCTGTGAACACCAGCAACCCTAAAATGAAATAAGCAGATTACAAATGTGTGAATGAATAAATTCTAATTACTGTAAAACAAAAATTTGTAGGCAATAATCATACAAGTGCAAGACAATAAATGATGTGGTCTGCATCATGGGTTAAAAAGAACATTACCAGGAGGACTTCACTTTTCTAGAAGGGCATCATTTATTTGATCCTTTTTTCATGGTTTGGAGTAAAATAAGCAATGATTAGAAAGGTCTCCCTCAGGATAAGCTTTATAGCAGATTCTACTGTAAAGGCTTTAGTTACACAGCAGACTAACTTGTCTTGTGAAAGTTATGCTAAATAATAGAATTGGCTAAACAGAGAAGTATCTGTGCAGCTGCTGACCCTTGTGGCCTGTAAAGAAATACATCAAATGCAGATTATAGGGATTCAGTTGTAGGGGAGTAAGGAAGAAACGGCTTTGTTAAGTGAGTAAACTCTTTATCTAGCTTATTCTTTGATCTGCTTGATTTTAGTTCATTTGGTTTAATGAAACTCTGGGTAAGGAGCGTACTCCAAACACTTGGTATTATTCTTCCAACAGTCATAGTAATAGTCTCCCTGGAGGGCTGTATTCTCCCAAAGGTTTTACATGTTTGCATGCAGCCATCTCTAGAATGTTATTTGCTTATTAAAATGCATATATTTGTCTTAATAAATGTGGTTCAAAAGGGCTCAGTGAGACTTGGATAGTTGGGATTGTTTGTTTTCGAACTGCATAGTGGTAGGAGCTTCTTCTAGAAATGTTTGCTTTGCAAACATATTCCTTGTTTTACCCCTACACTTCTGGGACTGCCATTATTCACTGATTCACCAAGAAATTGGGTACATAATTATCTTACTAGTTTTTATTAATTTCTCTTAAATGAATGTATAGCTCACATTTATTTGAATGTTGAATATTAAAAGTGCTTTTGAATCTTTATTGAATAAGTGTTTTGGTAATATTTTTTATGACCAGAAATATGCCCTAGGAGGTTAACTCTTGTTTATGTCACTTAGCCTGTGGTAAAACTGGTGTCCTTATAAAACATTACATGTAAAGTCAAGTTTCCAAGAACCTATCAATCACATTAAGTGAAGACTTACTGTATTAGATTTCTCATTAGTATTACTAAATCCTAGAGGACAGTGGAGATTGGTTTTCAAATACTGAAAGAGATATGCTTTTTCACTTCAAATTCTTTCTTCTACCAAATTATATACCAAGTAGTGAGAACAGGCTGATTAGACATACATTTTTAGGGCTGAAGGGATTTAGAAATTTAACATTGAATACCTATTATTAAAAATATATTAAAATATATTGAAGTGACCATACATGGATAACTGAGGGACAAAATGAAGCAAGGTAAGGTTAAGGGTAAAGGAAACAAGTCTCCAATGAAGGAAGTGATGAGGGTTTGAGAAACCTGGTAAGAATTCTGCACAGATTAAAGCAAGAAAATTTAAAATTCCAGGAGAGAGCTGGGTTTTTTCTTGTTTTGCTTTGCTTTTATAAAGGAAATATAGTAGCATATTAGTCCATTTTCATGCTTTCTGGTAAAGACATACCCGAGAGTGGGCAATATACAAAAGAAAGAAGTTTAATTGGACTTACAGTTCCACATGGCTGGGTAAGCCTCACAATCATGGCAGAAGGCAAGGAGGAGCAAGTTACCTCTTATGTGGATGGCGGAAGGCAAAAAGAGCTTGTGCAGGGAATCTCCTCTTTTTAAAACCATCAGATCTTGAGAAACTCATTCACTCTCACAAGAACAGCACAGCAAAGACTGGCCCCCATAATTCAATCACTTCCCACTGGGCTCCTCCCATGAACCATGGAAATTGTGGGAGTTACAATTGAAGATGAGATTTGGGTGGGGACGCAGCCAAACCATAAAAAGTAGTAGGGATCCCATAGACTGGGTAGTATGGGAATCAGTTTGGAAAAAATATATAAGATAGAGAGCATGAGAAAATAAGTCATGCATGTATATATATACACATACATCCACACGTGTATGCACAGCAATTGGAAATTCCAGAGGTCAAATACATGGACCTAACATGAAGCAAATCTTCCATCCTGAAAAATAAAATGAACGATTTCAATAGAAAAGCATTGTTTCAAGCAATAGCTAGAATAGAGAAAAGGTAAATAATACTATAAATTAGTCAAATAATCTATTCTCCTAATAATAAAACAGCATCATTAAGAGAATTCAGTTAAAATCACAAACTGTATAGGCAATATCTACTTTAAATATGAAACAAGTCAATATGTATTGTGACTTAGATAAATAAATGTAAAGGAAAATTCCTTTTGAATTTATGCAAGGCATACCATCATTTGATAGGCATGATACTTAAGGCTGTTGAGAAGAAAATATAATAAAAAGAACTTACTTAACTCTATAGGAAATGATTTTAAAATAATGTATACTCTAATTCTCTTAAAAGTAACTCATAAGTAAAAAAAAAAAAAGCTGTACTGTTGACATTACAGAATAAATATTATTTTCTAGACTATTTTCTCAGGCTGGGCCTTCTGGAAATTAGAGACTGGCTAAGATGGAGTTTGGATGCAAGATGTAGATTGGGATCAAAACCTGTGAAATTAAGGAGTGGAAATAATCTACACTTGGAACTTTGGTGTTCCTCATGGATAGCAAAAGTTACAACATCAAATCTGAGAATTTAATCAAATGCAGTACTATAAACAGAAGCGGATCTTTGGAGGTTATGAATGATAGTTCCTACATTTGAAGTCTAGTTCATAGCTTTCTATATTGAATTGAGGCCATGGTTAATAAATATTGTTGAGTTTAATTATAATAGAGCTATTCTGAGAAAGAATGGACAAATTCATAAAGTGATTTTAATATCTTAAAATTACTTATATGAAAAATTGAGGTTATGTTTTAATTTTAAATATCTGAAATTATTAAGAAGTGTTGATATCCACATTTCTCTCTGGTTCCTTCCATCTCTGTTTCTGTGTTCTCTTTCTAAAAACAGACAAACACAAAATAAAGCCCCCCAAAATCCATAAAGTGTTACATTTGAAACTTTGTGTTCTTTCTACCGTATCTGAATGCCAGCCCTATTCTGTTAAAACTACTCTTTGTTTGCCTGATGTAATAGCCACTTTACTTTAAAATATATATATTAGCAGCATTTAACTTTCTGTACTTAAATATATATTAGCCACAGCATTTAATTCTCTGTACTATTCTCTCCTTTAAACATTCTTTCTCTTTGCTTCTAGAACTTCACATCTCTCTCATTGGCTATTAGTTCTAAACTTTCTTTACTGGATCCTACATCGTAGAATGCATTATGCTTGAGCTTTTTGTGCCCCTTATTTTCTCTAACTTATCCTAGATGAACTCATGAAGTCTTTTGTTTTATTATTTCAATTGACATATTATAATTGTATATATTTATATGGCACAATATATTTTGAAATATTTATACTCATCCAGTCTTACAGCTTAAATGTTATCCATTTGTTAATTACTCTGAAATTTAAACGTTCTGGTTGACCTCACCTGTGAATTCAAGTCAAGATTTCCTAGTACTAATCAATACTGTCAATTTCAAGTCTATTAGCCGTCTTAGAATTAATGTGTTCAAAACAGAACCTTGTCCTCAATTTGAATGTACTTCCGCCTAAGCATTTTCTATATCAGTAAATAGCACTATCATCCAGACAACTATTAAAGGCAAAACTATAAATCAATACGGATATCTCCTGCTGATCATTCCACATATTAGCCATTAGATAATTTTGATAGCTTTACTTTCATAGCAAAAGACCGAACAACAAACAAACACCCAATTTTCCATTTACTTTTCTTCAAATTTTTTGTTTCCATCCTTATTTAATCCAATCCAATTTTCTTACGGTGTCTACTGATATTAGCATTTATATGACCTTGTTGCTTCAATTCTTGCTCTGAAGATACCTTGATGTTTCTTAATAAAAATTACATTGTCTTACTCTTTAGCATAGAACTATTGAATTCCAGTGCCAAAAAACATCCTTATTACTTGCCTACAAGGCCCATGATGACTTGCCATTAGCTGTTTCGCTGGCAGTGAAACATTTTACCTTCTCTCGGCTTCCACCATATTTGCATTCTTTCAGTTTCTTTGAATACACAAGAAGTTCCTTCTTGGTGACTTTTCTGGAATATCCTCTCTAAACCTTAACCTAATTCTATTTTTCTCTTTTTATTGGCTTTCAATGCTTCCCTCCAGAATATAGAACCTATAAGAACTAAGATCTTTGCTAATATGCACACTTTTTAATTTCCATTGTCAGTAATTTTTTTGAGGCTGAAGGATACTATTCAGTAAATAATGCTGAATGTTAAATAACTCTACCTGGTTGTGAAATATTAAATGCTGTTTTGCCTTCTAAATTGAACTGATGAAAATATTGTATGTTGTGCTAGAACTTGATTTATAAAATGTATTATTTTGAAAATATTAAAGAGAAAGGGGTGGTTTCTTTTAGAAAGATTTTTTTTTTTTAATGCAGTCAGAAGATATATAAGAGAGGAGAGAGAAGCCCAGGCAGTTGCTGAACATAATGGTTGAACATAATGACTCCTTTATGTACAGAAAAGAAGTGCAAAGCTCTTATAGCAGAGTGTGATTTGGGAACTAACCAACAGACTCTGTGTGAGACTTTTCTATAAGCAGAGTATCCAAAGATGTTAAAACCTGTCTGGGAGATTGTCTCTCTTTTTCCTAATTCTCAGATGGAAAACACTGTTTTGAAGCTCTTCTTTATTCAGGCTGGCTAGTTATTTCCAGTCTAGTGGATTATCTAGGGAACTTATTTCCCAGAATTTTGCAAGAGACTAAAGGAAGTAGAAATGTTACAGCTTGAAAGGTGACCCAGACATCCATGACAGAAATAATTTCGACTGAAAAGTAGTCTCCTCTAAAATTGAGTTTACACTTTTCTAAAATAGGTTGTGCCAATTGGCATAGAAGTTTGAAAATTCCATTGGGGAGAAATCTCAGACTGCTGATTTAATTACTAGACTTTGCCAGAACTTATTTTTTTAGCTTTTTGTTGGTATTTTGCCTAAAATTAGTAGTATTGAAAGAAAAAGTAATAACATTAAATGTGAGTTAAAAATAAGAATAATAACAACAACAACAAGAAAGGATTTGTACAGCTAAGAAAATTTGTTGTTTGGAGAAGCCATTTTTTCCCCCTTAATTCCCAGATGCTAGTCTGGTCATCCAAGCCAAATGAGAAGAATTGTTGGTAATTAAAAAGTAATTCACTGAAGTGAGTGCAGCTGTAGCAATGAGCTTTATTGCCAGACTCAATGTGATCTATAGAAGCAAATCCTAATTGTTTCAAGTGAAAAAAATATTATTTACTCATGAGGATAAGTCTGAAATGTTTATTTTATTTATAAAACTTTGGTGAATATATAGCAATAAAATTTTTCAAGAAGAAAGGAAATTTTGCCAGTCTAATAAATGTGAGTCTTGGGTATAAGTGAATATGAATAATGACATATATAGTACTCCAAAAGAAGCATGTAAATATTAGGCAAATATTTCTACCTATTTTATCCTTTGAGTATAAATGGCTAGAAAATAAAAAGTCTGGAAAAGACTTTAAAAAGAACATTTAAATTATGTATTTATTTTAGCTTTAAAATATTGATACCCATTTTGAAATTGCCATTAAAATATCATTAAAGTTGTGAGAGTTTTATTGACATTCTTTTGGCATTTTCTTTACCAGATACAGTTATTATGCCCAGTACCTTCCATATTAACTGAGACTAAATCTTACCCTTAGTTGGCATCTCCCATATTTCTCTGGGCTGTTACTAGATTTGTCTTGTCAGAACTTTCAGCTTCTTTATGTTCTCTTTGGGTATTTACTAAAATTTTGAAATTACATGAAACCATTTCTGTGTCCTCCAAGATACTGCTATTTTTTTTTGAAAGGCACAGACGGAAACACTTTCACCTACATAGAATATGCCCCAACTTTATACATCACATTTACTATGTAGCAGGACCTTGGCACCCAGTAGAGTTTTACAAAAAGTAAATGGAGTGAAGAAAGAGTGAAATAATGATAAATCTTATATAAATGTCTATAACATTTTTATTTTTATTATCAGAGTTTTGACATAACTATCAGTACTATTTTAATGCATAAGAAAGATTAGTATATTTATTACTGAAAGTCAGTTACCTAGCAATAGGGGTGATTTGTTGCTGTTCACAAATTTGTTAAATACATATAGGGAGCTTTTTTCCCATCAGACATGCTCAAAGTATACAATAGAATTCATTGGAAAACTGCATTAACAACAATTTACTTTTAAGCAACGTTTATTAGAATTCAAATATTCCAAGAACTGGTTCTTCATCAAATTCTCTTCCTTCTTCTCTACAGAGAATAAACTCCCAAATCCAGTTGTCACTTTCTCTTAAACTTTAATTACTTCCCTTCATTTTATGTCACTACCATTTACCACTGTGATCATATTTGTTGTTTATAATAATTGAGCATTCCAAGAAATCATTACTCAGGCAGACTAGTTGTTAAGTGTTTTTCATAGCTTACCTTTTAAATAGACCAGGCAAGAAAAGATAGTATCCTGGACCAAAGGAGTAGTGATAGAGATAGTGGTAAGTGGTAAGATTTTGCATTTGCTTTGAAAGTAGGGTCAACAGAAATTTATTGTTTAATTGGATATAAAATATGAGAGAAGCAATAAATGCTGCCACATATTTTGACCTGAGCACCTAAAAGAAGACAAATGCTATTTGTGGAAATATTAACATCTTATATTCTCTCTGATCTAAGTATAAGTTCCTAGCTGTTTGTGACCTATTGATTACAGCAGAATCTAAGCAAGAGTTGTAGTGATTCTAAATTACAATAAAAACCCCATATTCCATAGCAAAGAATGTCTTTATGGTTAAAGAATAATATATGATACATTTTAAAAAATAAAATTACACAATAAAAATATTTAAGAACTCAAAAGGTATACCTCTGGGTCAAAAATATATTTACTGAAAATTTGTATCTATATTACTATTTATTGTCATAAAATATCTATAAAACACATAAATGGAAATTAGGACTAATCTAGTTTATTCTAGATCTGTAACTCAATAAAATAAATTATTGATTTTTAAGTATTGATAAATTGACAGCACATTTCAATATTCAAAATTTCTTAAAATATTGCTTATTACTTATTTTTTCTTTCTTAGTTATCCACCTGTCATAGCCTGTACCTAAGAACTATACTCCTTTATGTAATGCATGGTGACTAGTCAATGACAGCATGTTATACTTTTGTAAAATGCTGAGAGTGGATGTTGTGTTCTCACCATAAAAATAATAATTACGTGAGGTAAATACATATCTGAATTAGCTAGATTAACCACTCCACAGTGTATGTGAGCTTCAAAACATCATGTTGTACAACATGAATACATATACATATAAATGTGTCAATTTAAATAAATAAATGCATACATTTAAAAACAAAAACAATTTAAAACTCTCTACATTGTGTCAACCTTTTCTTTGGAGTATAAATTATGCCATCATTGTTACTCAAAATTATTTTTGAAGTGTGCCATTTTTCTTTTAGTAAAGCAGTAAATATATTCAGTTTCTGGAATACCATGGTAAAGAAATTTAAGACTAACAAAGTATTTGCGTGAACACATTATTTTTGTAAAGAATATGTAAAGTGTGACACCTCATCCACAAAAATAAAGACATACTGGTAATTATCTAGCTATTTTCACATTCCTGATACACTTGAATGAGCTACCATATTTAAATGAGCAAAAGATATATTTTTCAGTTTGCTTGTTGCAAAATGTTGCTGAATATATTATTGAATTACCTACTGTTTTTCAAAAAATAAGTGAGATATAAAAAGGTATGTAATAAGTGAGATATAAAAATCTATGTATAATCGTATGCAATCAAATATGAATAATTTCCTTAGAAGAAAAACGATTTTCAATATTAATTTGGTAGTCTGGAATTACTATGCATTTAATGATAAAAGGATAGGAAATATGACTTTACCAAGAAGTAGTTAAAAAAAAAAAAAAAGTAGTCTCTTAGAGGAAGTTCAAAGCATATTTCTTCTAAAAATTGGTAACTGATATTTACATTGGAATTTTTCCTTAGCTTTTATTTCATTTTCTTACTTTTTAAAATACACTTTTACACTCTCTGACTGCAGAAAATGAAATCACACATCTAGAGAATTGTTAAATTCTCCATTTTAGATAACTATATATCAGAGGATTTATTCAAAGTATATGCTAATGGGTATCTTTCTAAGGAAACAGATTCATGGTTTAAAATATCCACTCTCTCCTGGAAAAGGAAATAAACCTTTTACGGAATCACTGCAATTGAGGTAGTTTTCTAAATGAAGTCTTCCCAAACCCTAAAATAAGTTTGATAAGGTACTTATTAATTAATTCGTCAAACCTATAGTTCAAGTTTTCAAGTGCTCCTTGAGAGTGTTCATGGAAATATCTAGAATGAGTGCCCCAGACAGGAAGAACAAGTATAAATCCTGGCAGGATGTTAACTGCTGTAGTCCATTGAGAAAGGGGCAGAATGGTGAGATGAGGTCTGAGAGAAGAGCAGCTATCCAAGACAGTACAGGATCTTATATTCTATGTAAAGATACTGGAGTAACTTCAGATAGAAATGGGAAGCATCGAGCAGTTTGAGCAGAGCTGGAATCTAATCTGAATTACATTTTAATTAAAGTACACTATTATTTACTGGAAAAAATTAATAAAAGAATATCAAACATTCAAGATCAGTAAGAAACTTGTCCCTTTAAAGAGTGAAATTGCAAAACTAAAGCGTTGCTCTTACATTACAGTGATATTCTTAAATTCTGAAGATAAATTTAATCTTTAGAATAGAGATAGAGAGTAGAAGGATATTTACCAGAGGCCGAGAAGGGTAGTAGGGAGATGGGTGAGAGGTAGGGATAGTTAATGGGGGGAAAAGAGGTACAAAAAAATGAATATGATCCAGTATTTGATAGCACAACTGGGTGACTATGGTAAAAAATAATATAATTGTACATTCTAAAATAACTAAAATAGTATAATTGGATAGTTTGTAACATGAAGGATAAATGCTTAAAGAGATCAATAGCCCCATTTTTTCATGATGTGTCATAACATATTACATGCCTGTATCAAGATGTTTCATGTACTTTATATATACCCACAAAAATAAAGACATTTTGTGCCACTTGACCTGGTAAGCATAAGTCCATGTCACCAAATTACTTTCCATTACTCCCAACTGAAGCCTCTACTAGCTGTTCCTTCATTGTGACAAAATTCCAGCCTAGGTGATAGAGTGAGACCCAGTCTCTAAAAAATAAAATGAAAATAAAAATAAGAAAATAGTAAGAAAAATTCTAGTAAACTTGTTTGGTAGTTTTTCTTAAAAACAAGTTTACTAGGAATTCATGTGAACCTAAAAAGAACAGGCTAAGTGTATATGTTATCTTTTAAAATATGCTGCTTGATGAATCTAAGCAACTTGATGCATGTAAAGATTTCATCACATTTGTCAAATGGGTATTTTAATAGGTGAAATGATTTATAATTGTGGGCGGGGACATTTTGCTTTTCTAGTTGCTTGGAGATACTGCATCTTCTTGTGTGTTAGATGTCAATAGGATGTTGGGAACACTCACAGTTCAAACTTTATTACATGTAATTATGAAAACTATTTATTGTAGCAAATCCCTAATGCAAGTTCCACCTAATTGTCTATTCCTGTCTTAGTTCCAGGTAATCTATTCTTTCATTTCTGGGGTTTTATTTTTCTTAACCAGTGATACTTACTTCTCTTCAGGGTATTTCTTTCTAAAGCAAGCACTCAGTACTTGCAAGTAGTATATAAAATTATTCTCCTAAACAAAGACAAATTATTTCCAAAAGATACAACCTGATAAATTTTATCCTCATATATACAAGGCACAAAGAAATTACACTAAAATATTTAATGAAAATAATAATTTTAAAATTACATTGTACAATATAATCTGAAATATTGTGCAGTGAGAAAAAGTGGTTAAAAATCTACATTATAAAGTAAATGTTGCAGATAGCATAGTTCTTCTTATTTACCACGGTTAGAGAGGAAATGTGATAATATTGAACTATATGTTTTAAAGAAAATTTTAGAAAAAAAACTACATGTTTCTCTGAGTGTCTGAAAAAAAGTATACTTAAGAACAGTGAAATATACACTGCACATTTTATATATCTGTGTAGCTTTCAAATGACACTCAACTAATTCCTATCTAAATATGAAGTCATAAGTCCAGTAACGAATTAAGAATAAATTTCATGCCTATGCCATCTTCAACACATCCTCATTATAACACCTAAATGTGAAAGAACATGAAAATGATTTCCAATACAAAATTATTGAATTTTGATTTTGTTTTTATTATTGATTTAATTAATACTTTTACCTGAATGTGGAATTCTTATAGTCCATTATTTCAGTTCTAAGTATAATCAATATTACTTAGTATCATAGTATGGTTAATATTGCAAGATGTAAATGAAAACAGAAGTTCTTTTTATATTTGTTCTTAGCTTTGTGAAGAGACCTTGGTGGTCTCTAAGTTTTGGTACATGTATAAGTCTGATTTGAACCTGTTTCCATTTACAAAGTAAACAGTTGTAAAATAATCTGTATTTTCCCCCCAAAAAGCACACATGGACTTTAAGAGATTGGAATTTTTTTTTCTAAGGTGGAAGAAATGTTCTAACAAAGGATGCTGTCTCAGCAGTTTACAACTGGAGAAGTCAGTAGGTTTCCTTCAACCTCTCACTATTTAGCACAGGCTGTTATGCTATATTCTACCTGCTAGTTTATTAACTTTGCTACTCTGCTTTTACACTGTGTGAACCAACAATTAAAGTCACATCAACACATATGGCCAACTAATTCAACTATCTTCCACCTTAAATATATTCTGCATTCCAAAGTATACAAAATATAAGGACTTCGTATCTTTTGGCTTCTCTATCTTCATTAATCTCAAAGAAGAGATACTGTATGGAATTAAAAATGAATCAATGAACTTTCCACTTAATTCATTCATTCATTTAATAAATATTGAGTGAGACAAGATATCTATGGTGAGTATTATGCACGTATTTGGATACATTGGTGAACTAGGCAGACTTATTCATAATCTCATTCTTTTTATGGTCTTGTCAATAGTGTTTACTGCGTATTTACTTTACACTGGACAGTGTAGTAAGAGTGTCTATGAGAAAGCATCAATAGTCCTCGAGTACTTCTGAAGCTAAAGAAGAAAGATTATCGTTAGAGACAATTTGGAAAATAATCAGCATATTGGAGGTAACTGAATTCATAGGCATAACAAGGATGCTGAAATAATTTAGTAAATTTTCAGGGGTTATACCAATGTTATGTAGTATTTTTTCTCAATCTGTGTGTGTGTGTGTGTGTGTGTGTGTGTGTGTGTGTGTGTGTATGTGTGTGTGTAATTTTGCATATGAGAACCTGGCAAATTGTAAAAAGTAAACTTCAGTTTATATTATGTTAGATTAGTAAGAGCTTTTAAAATTTATTTATGTAAGTTCTATGTCTTCAACAAATGTATTAAAATATAATTGATGATTAGAGAACAAAATAGACAAAGGCTATTCAGAAAAGTGTTGATTATTCAGTTATCACACCTGAAATCTTCTCAGCTTGAAAAGGAAATAAATCAGTATTTCCTCATATAAATTCTATTTTTTAAAAATTAAATTTAATTTTTAAAATTTAATTTAAAGTTCCAAGATACAGGTGCAGGATGTGCAGGTTTCTTACATAGGTAAACCTGTTTAAACAAACATTGAAAAAAAAAAAAAAAAGCTTATCATCACTGGTCATTAAGAAATGCAAATCAAAACCACAATGAGATATCATCTCATGCCAGTCAGAGTGGTGATTATTAAAAAGTCAAGAAACAACAGATACTGGCAAGGCTGTAGAGAAATAGGAAACTTTTACACTGTTGGTGGGAATGTAAATTAGTTCAACCATTGTGAAAGACAGTGTGGCAATTCCTCAAAGAGCTAGAACCAGAAATACCATTTGACCTAGCAATCCCATTACTGAGTATATACCCAAAAAGAATATAAATCATTCTATTATGAAGATACATGGCACGCATATGTTCATTGCAGCACTGTTCACAATAGCAAAGATATGGAGTCAACGCAAATGCCCATTAATGATAGACTAAGTAAAGAAAATGTGATACATATTTACCATAGAATACTATGCAGCCATAAAAAGGAATGAGATCCTGTCCTTTGCAGAAACATGGATGGAACTGGAAGCCATTATCCTCAGCAAAGTAACACAGGAACACAAAACCAAATGCTGCATGTTTTCACTTATAAGCAGGAGCTGAATAATGAGAACAAATACGTACAGCAAACCTCCTAATTTACATTTTCTAAATACTGACTAATCTCAAGACTACTTAGAAGCAGGGAAATTCAGTACTATTAATATTTTCTACTGGATGATTCCTTTTGTGTGGCGGGGGGGGAGGTGGTGGTGTCTGACTTGTGCATTGTAAGATGGTTAGTAACATTCCTGGCCTCCAACAGCTACATTCAAATAACTTCATAACTTCAGCTCCCCTCTTGCACTGCAGACCTTGCCAAATGAACTCTGTAGGGCATGCAAAATTAGCCATGGCTGATAATAACTTTAAAAAACTGTCAGCAAAACATGGTTTCAATAAAAATTATTTTATTCTATTTTACCTTTTGTTTTTACAGTCCAAATAAAATTTGAAATAACCTTTTAAAAACTTAAGTATTATGTGCATTGAACTCACTTATTGGTTGCAAAGTAGATTATATTTTTATAAGGCATTTTTAATATTAAATGTGACATAAAAAATTCTACATTTTAGCTTTGCTGAAAAGGTAACATTGAGAAACCTTACATGAAAAAATATGTGTTAAGAAGTATAGACAAATTTGAAGAAGCCAAGTTCAAAGGCAAATTTTAAAATAGGGTAAAGTCCAAGATGTAGAGAAGTAAACTTAAAGTGGGAAGTTATGATTTTTCTATAAATATGGTAATGGTGTTTTCCTTCTAGAAATAAGTCTGGAAAAAATAAAGGAAAGCTCATAAAAATGCTTGAGACAGAATGTAATTTTTAAAAATATCAACACAAGTTAATAAAATGTATACAGAATCTCATCAAAACCAGAGTATAATTTTCTGAGAGTCATGCTGGTTATTGTTCTTATTCTGCAAACTTATCTCTGATGCATTTGCATAAAATGTTATAGTGATAATATATATTTTACATCTATAGACAATCATTACTATGTCCTTAACTCTATCTCGTAAGTGCAAGAACTTATAAAAATGCTTTTACAAATTTTTATTCTATCGTCAACATGAAAACAGACAAAACTTGCTTTGGGACATTACTGGTTCAATTTCAATCCCATAAAAATAAGGAGAAAAAGATAGAAATTGAATAGAAAAGAAAATGTTTGTCTCTATCTGTTTCAATTGTCTCATCTGCCAAATGAGGATAGTGCATTTGATAAAGCTACTAAAAATAAAATTTCATGAAAATGCATTATATAGTTAGTATTGTTTTTAAAAAACTAACAGTATTTTGCATGTATCAAAACTTACATGAAATACATTTGTTTGTGCCTGCAACTTGAGCATTGTCTCACTCAGGCATTTTTATGTTAATAAAACTTATTATTATAGACTTGTGTATGGCTCCAGGAAATACATTAAATGTTTTGTTTCCATGTATGTAAGTATCCATGCTCTCTTATGTTTATGATGCTTTGTAAATATCACATAGAAAAATGTTGATATTATTGAAACTAAGTTGAGAAGAATAACCAGTTGCCTTGTGGTAATTAATTGTAGTTGCTGATCATACTATACCTAAGAATTGACAATTTAGGTCATATCTAAGAAAGTACCAGTAAAACAATAATTTTCTGTGCAAAAATTATGAATGTACTCTTACAAATGTAAGTATTTTTAAAACAAAAAAGTAAAGTTAAAGACTGTTTTATGATATATATAACCTTTTTGCCATGTATTCCTTAATATGTTGTTATTTCCATTTCAGTTACTTCATTATCCTTCAGCCCAAAAAAATTATCTTTTATGCCACAAATATTATCTCTAAATCATTCAGATTTTAATGTTAATTTATTTTGAAACTAAGATATGATTTTAAGTTATAACTTTAAATAGCAACTTATCAATTTTTATATTTATAAGTTATCTTCTGTTAAGAAGCTCTTCATTTTTTTTTAATTAGTGGCAGTCTCTTCTAAACTGTCTCTGATTTCTTTACACTTAACACATAATTAAAAGTTTCAAACTAAACACAATATGCCATGTGCAGCCTTACTCATCTTTTGGAATTTATGCATTTATTTCTTGTTGTTAGAAACCATATATATGACTATTCTAGTAGCTAGCCCTTGTAACATTTTACTATTGTTCAGCGTCTTCTCTTAACTTGTAACACTCAATACACATTTTAGCAGCATCCTGTATAGTCCACCAACTTAGTAGATAGTTTCTCAGACTAACATGAAACTTACAGAATATTTACATTTTTCTGAGGATTTTCTAAATCTATTTAGGCTAGAAATACTTTAGTAATACCTTGTTTACATGTGTTTAACAAGGGTAGCAAAACCAGGGAGGTCAACACATTTGGAAATGCTTTTTAGCTTTATCTTCTAAGATACTTAGCAACATATTTTAGTAATATTTTGCTAATACTGCTTTTTTTAACTATGCATTATTGTCATGTTACTCTCCCATTGTCTATACTATTTTTCTAATCATTTCAATATCCCATGCTTGAATAGAATACTGAAACAGTATTGAAACTTTTTTTTTAATTATAGCATTAGGTGACCAGACTTTTGTAGGAAAATAGCCAAAATGTGTCAAAACAGGTGAGTCTTGGAAAGTTTTCCTTTCAGAGGATAGGCAAATGTGTTGGAAAAAATGAGTCATCCCTTAGAACCTTGATGTTGAAAAGAAGGAAACAGAAACAGATTTTAGAACTCAAGAGTCATAGAGAAATAATTGTCATTGAGGTAGAAGAAACAGCATCCCATCCCCAACATGAACAAAAATACCATCAACTAAAGACATTGCAATCTAAAACAAAGGAACTTAGTAAGTTAAAACAACAACAACAAACAAATGAACAAACTCTAGGACAAATGCCTGTGATGAGAGGCCGAGAACATTGAAATTGAATTTCTTACCTATCAGGTAGGAAAAAATATACCTCAAAACACTTGGTGAGTCTGTAAGGATTCCTCACCCGTAGTAGATGCTAAGTATACATGTGTTTGGTTCAATGAATCTTAATTGTGCATTAAGTACTCTCTGATCTGCTTGTTAAGAAGAATATGAAGTCATATAATATGAGATCCAGCAAAATAGATTTGGGCCAGGCACAGTGGCTCACCCTGCAACCTCAGCTCTTTGGAAGACCACCAATGGTCTTACTACATTGCCCATGCTGATCTCGAACTCCTGGCCTCCACTTGAGGATAGGAGTTCGCAAAAATGCAAAAAATTAGCCGGGCGTGATGGTGTGTGAGGTTCAGGCAAAAACATCACTTCAGCCTGGAAGTTAGAGGCCGCAGTAAGCCGTGACTGTGCCACTGCACTCCAGCCTGGGGGGCAGAGCACAGAACCTGTCTCAGAAGAAAAAATAAATAAATTTGGATCCTGCTTTTATGAAATTCAATCTTAGAAAAGTTAGGTTGGGTACAGCATCCTCTGTGTAGTACATGTATATTTTCTTGAGAAAGACTATGAGTAAATGAAAAAACTTTTGGTCATTGAAAAATAGTTCATCATGATTATGGCCCAACAGCATCACACAGTCAATTACAGGTAGTCATTTAGTACTGTGGACAAAAAATAAATAGAAATAATTTCCTGTTTCTCCATTCTTTCACTCTGGCCCCAAAGGCCTGTGCAGTTTCCCTTAGGATAGATGTACTTCAGACTGTACAGAATGCTAACAAGTCTTTTTGAACAGAAGATTGTGCAGAAATTCTGACAATACCTACACTTTGGTTCAAGTTAAAACATTTATATGGGGCTCAAGGCATCACTGAAATTTGAAGGAATTTGTAAACAAAAAGTGCACCAGTTGTACCTTATGGGTAGGACTTGGTGCCTTTATAGTTTTTCTCTGTCTCCCGTCATATGAGTTGTATCTATTCTATCTACTCCTAGTTATTTGCACTAATAGGTTGTTGTAGTCACAAAGCTATTAATTAGCTTTCACTAAAATGCCTTACAGTGCTTCCATAGTGAAAGTTTATTAAATCCAGAAATTAAAATGGTAAAACAAAGCTTTTATAACCTGTAATAGATCATCATTTTTATACTAATTGAAGTAATTTTTGCATATAACTATTATAATTTTTGCTTCTGTTCATAATACACAGTAAAATAATCAACAAAATACTTAGAAATATGCTTATAAAATTAAACTAACAAAACCATAGTTGTAAGTAATCAGATGCAACGTTGCCTTCTATCAGGTGTCTCTTTTTATATAAGACAAATTAGCCAAGTATTAATGAGATATCACTTAGAATTCCTATCATGTTAGGTTCCTCTCATCTGCAAAAATCATTTGTAAAATATAAGTTACCATCATAGAACTAGATGTGGAAGAAATGCCACTTTGGTCTATATTGTTTGAAAAAATATAAAACAAATTCCAGATCTGTATTAAGTTGGTTTCATAGAGATATTTACCTGACATACAGGGAAATTTCATTTTAGTAAATAACTTCAGCTTTTAAAAAAGTCATACCACATTTTCAGATTCCAGCCAAGATCCTGGAGTGCTTATAATTTGTCAAAGCTTCAGAGAATGTCTTGTATTTCTGTTGATGCATGGGATACTGATTTCTTCTTGGAAAGCCAATGCTGAAGTTTTGGTTTCTGTGATCTTCTTGAGAGAATGGGAAGCTGCCCAATGGCCAGCCTCCCTAGGCAACAAGTGGGTATATTTTTTTCTAGGATATACCACCTGCCAGGTGCAATTGCCAATATGATGTGTGGCCAAAAATCTTGTGAAAAATTGGAATAAAATTTAACTGGCTAAAAGATAATTTGCTAAGTTGCATGATTATTAAATTTAAAGGTGTTTCTATTTACAAAATACATATTTTAAGTATTTATACAGTTCATCACAATTATATAGAATGGGATAATTTTAGTAGCTTCTGAGTCTTTCTCTTGAATTGTAGTCAGTCAATTTAGAGTTTCAGTGTAGTTTAATTGTAATTGTGATTTTAAAAAATTATACCTGCAGGAGTTTTATGACACCAGTTCCACTGTGGACAAAGTAGAGTATACTTTTGAGTTTTTCTAGACTTTGGGCTGATGGTATTTAGGAATGCATTTCTTGTATGTTTTGATTTTCAAGTGTTTCCAAAGATTGTATGTCAATGCTTTTATAAATCATGAAATGCTCTTAATTTCAACACATTTTCAATCCCAGTCCAGAAATGTAACTAACTTGATCAGATGTTCATTTTGTATATTTTAGGAAAAAATGAGATGTTCAGTGTCTGAAATGTGAATATATATACACTGGCATACAGTTCAGCTATCCCTTAAAACCACAGCTAATTAGCTAAATCAAAGGCCTGGGATTTTTGAAGAATCACATTAAAATTAATCCTGAATTGAATTAAAACTTCAAAAATATTCAAAGGTGGTTGAAACCAGCCCATGCTGTACAATTTGCTTAAAACTTTGTAAATATTTAAGAACGTGTTTTGATAACATGGAACTTGGCAAGCATAATGGGTTGTTTTAGGTGAATTAATTCACAGTCAAATGATTTCCAAAGTGTAAGGCACTTCCATAATGGGACACCAAGCAAAGGCTCATAAATAAGCTCAAGCTTTCCTACTCATACAAAAATGAGGTTTGTTTTCAACAGTTTCCTCTACCTGTCTTGCTAAAGTATCTTAGGGATAAGGACATACGAAAGCCTGATGCTTCCTTTGACATAGAAGATAAGAGGAAAGTACTTAGTAAATATGGAAAGCAAATAAGTATTAAATTGTATTGTTATTTTCTTCAGAATTTAATAAAATTATGGATAATGCATTTGTAACAAGTTAGACATACTAATTATTTTCCTATCATATGATCGATGCTTTGTCTCTGTACTGTAAAATAATTGTCAATGCTTTAGGGATAAAGAAATGGGTGGGTAAAAGATTGCATTAGCTTGTTACATATTCTGCACAATTACACCTGTAAAATAGTTAAAGCATACTTATATTCTCTCAGTAATTAATTCTTGCTGATGCATATCTGTTAGCTATTTTTCCTGAAATGTTATATGCACTTTCCTTGTCAAAAGCCAAAAAAGGAAATGGTTTAGGAAAAATGACATTTGAGAGTATGACAAAGGACCTAATCACACGTGCATTTTACATCAAACTTGTGGCTTACTTCCTCCACAGTTGCAACCATTTAAAACAGAGGGTGAACTCCTGTCTTTTGTATTCTTCGCACCTCTTTATTAGGACTGTTGGAAGAATATATTTGTGTTTCTCGGATTATAATAAATTTTTAACCTGAAACCAATAAATCACTCATATTTCAACTTGTGATTTTAAATTAAGCACAGTGGAAACACCATCAATAAGTTTGCTATACAGTCTTACAGCATACTTAGCGAGAATGAAAATTTGCTGCTCATTATCATTGCCAATTTTTTTTTCTTTACTGTTCTTTGCTTCATGCACTTGCTATGCATTTTACTTTTTGTATTTTTTTATTATACTTTAAGTTCTGGGATACATGTGCAGAACAGGCAGGTTTGTTACATAGGTATACACATGCCATGGTGATTTACTGCACCCATAAACCCATCATCTACATTATGTATTTCTCCTAATGCTATCCCTCCCCTAGCCCCCTACTCCCTCACAGGCCCCAGTGTGTGTTGTTCCCCTCCCTGTGCCCATGTGTTCTCGTTGTTCAACTCCCACTTATGAGTGAGAGCATGCGGTGTTTGGTTTTCTGTTTCTGTGTTAGTTTGCTGAGAATGATGGTTTCCAGCTTCATGTCCCTGCAAAGGACATAAACTCATCTTTTTTTATGGCTGCATAGTATTCTGTGGTGTATATGTGCCACATTTTCTTTATCCAGTCTATCATTGATGGGCATTTGGGTTGGCTCCAAGTCTTTGCTATTGTGAACAGTGCTGCAATAAATGTGTGCATATGTCTTTATAGTAGAATGATTTATAATCCTTTGTGTATATACCCAGTAATGGGATGGTGGGTCACATGGTATTTCTGATTCTAGGTCCTTGAGGAATTGCCACACTGTCTTCCACAATGGTGAACTAATTTACACTCCCACCAACAGTGTAAAACATTTCTATTTCTCCACATCCTCTCCAGCATCTGTTGTTTCCTGACTTTTTAATGATCACCATTCTAACTGGAGTGAGGTGATATCTCATTGTGGTTTTGATTTGCATTTCTCTAATGACCAGTGATGATGAGCTTTTTTCATATGTTGGTTGGTCGCATAAATGACTTCTTTTGAGAAGTGTCTGTTCATATCTTTCACTCACTTGTTGATAGGGTTGTTAGCTTTTTTTCTTGTAAATTTAAGTTCATTGTAGATTCTGGATATGAGCCCTTTGTCAGATGGATGGATTGCAAAAGTTTTCTCCCGTTCTGCAGGTTGCCTGTACACTCTGATGATAGTTTCTTTTGCTGTGTAGAAACTCTTTAGTTTAATTACATCCCATTTGTCAATTTTGGCAGTTTTGGCTTTTGTTGCCATTGCTTTTGGTGTTATGGTCATTAAGTCTTTCCCTATCCCTATGTCCTGAATGGTATTACCTAGGTTTTCTTCTAGAGTTTACATGGTTTTAGATCTTATGTTAAAGTCTTTAATTTATCTTAATTTTTGCATAAGGTGTAAGGAAGGGGTCCAGTTTGAATTTTCTGCATATGGCTAGCTAATTTTCCCAGCACCATTTATTAAATAGTGAATCCTTTCCTCATTGCTTTTGTCAGGTTTGTCAAAGATCAGATGGGTGTAGATTAGTGGCGTTATTTCTGAGGCCTCTCTTCCATTCCATGGGTCTATATATCTGTTTTGGTACCAGTACCACACTGTTTTGGTTACTGTAGCCTTGTAGTATAATACTAAGCCAGATAGTGTGATGCCTCCAGCTTTGTTCTTCTTACTTTGTATTATCTTTGCTATACAGGCTCTTTTTTGGTTCCATGTGAAATGAAATGTTGTGTTTCTAATTCTGTGAAGAAAGTCAAAGGTAGCTTGATGGGGATGAGCATTGAATCTGTAAATTACTTTGGGCAGTATGACTGTTTTCACAATATTGATTCTTCCTAACCAGGAGCATGGAGTGTTTCTTCATTTGTTTGTGTTCTCTTTTATTTCCTTGAGCAGTGGTTTGTAGTTCTCCTCTTCACATCCCTGGTTAATTGTATTCCTAGGTATTTTCTTCTCTTTGTAGCAATTGTGAATGGGAGTTTCCTCATGATTTGGCTCTCTGTTTGTCTATTATTGGTGTAGAGGAATGCTTGTGGTTTTTGTACATGGATTTTTGTATCCTGAGACTTTGCTGAAGTTGCTTATCAGCTTAAGGAGATTTTTGGGCTGAGACAACAGGGTTTTCAAAATATGCAATCATGTCATCTGCAAACAGAGGCAACCTGACTTCCTGTCTTCCTAATTGATTAAACTTTATTTCTTTCTCTTGCCTTATTGCTCTAGCCAGAACTTAAAATACTATGTTGAATAGGGGTCATGAGAGAGGACAGCCTTGTCTTGTGCCATTTTTCAAAAGGAATGCTTTCAGCTTTTGCCCATTCAGTATGATATTGGCTGTAGGTTTGTCATGAATAGCTCTTACTATTTTGAGATACGTTCCATCAATACCTAGTTTATTGAGAGTTTTTAGCATGAAGGGTGTTGAATTTTATCGAAGGGCTTCTCTGCATCTATTGAGATAATCATGTGGTTTTTGTCATTGGTTCTGTTTATGTGATGGATTACATTTATTGGTTTGCATATGTTGAACCAGGCTTGTATCCTGGGGATGAAACCAACTTGATTATTGTGAATAAGCTTTTTGATGTGCTGTGGATTCGGTTTGCCAGTTTTTTTTTTTTTTTGGATTTTCACATCAGTGTTCATCAGGGATATTGGTCTGAAATTTCATTCTTTTGCTGTGTCTCTGCCAGGTTTTTGTATCAGGATGGTGCTGGTTTCATTAACTTAGTTAGGGAGAAGTCCCTCTTTTTCTATGGTTTGAAATTTCAAAAGGAGTGGTACCAGCTCCTCTTTGTACCTCTGGTAGAAGTTGGTGGTGAATCTGTCTGGTCCTGATCGTTTTTTAGTTGGTAGGTTATTAATTGCTGCCTCAATTTCAGAACTTCTTATTGGTCTATTCAGGGATTCAACTTCTTTCTGGTTTAGTTTGGGAGGGTGTATGTGTCCAGGAATTTATTCATTTCTTCTAGATTTTGTAGTTTATTTGCATAGAAGTGTTTACAGTATTTTCTGATGGGAGATTGTATTTCTGTGGGATAAGTGCTGATGTCCACTTTATCATTTTTATTCTATTTGATTCTTCTATTTGATTCTATATTTTCTTTTCTTCTTTATTAATCTGGCTAGTGTCTATGTATTTTGCTAATCTTTCAAAAGACCAGCTCCTGGATTTATTATTTTTTGAAGGGTTTTTTGTCTCTATTTCCTTCAGTTCTGCTCTGATCATAATTATTTCTTGTCTTCTGCTGGCTTTTGAATTTGTTTGCTCTTGCTTCTCTAGTTCTTTTAGTTGTGATGTTAGGGTGTTGATTTTAGATCTTTCTCATTTTTTCCTGTGGGCATTTAGTGCTATAAATTTGCCTCTAAACACTGCTTTAGCTGTGTCCCAGAGATTCTGATATGCTGTGTTTTTGCTCTCATTGTTTTCAGATAACTTATTTATATCTGCCTTAATTTTGTTATTTACCCAGTAGTCATTCAGGAGCAGATTGTTCAGTTTCCATGTAGTTGTGCAGTTTTGAGATGAGTTTCTTAATCCTGAGTTCTAAATTGAGTTCACTGTGGTCTGAGAGACTGTTTTTTATATTTCCACTCTTTTGCATTTGCTGAGTAGAACAGGCAGCAATCTACTTTTCTGTAGCCTCTGCTGGTGATACCCAGGCAAATAGGGTCTGGAGTGAACCTCCAACAAACTCCAGCAGGCCTGCAGCAGAGGGGCCTGACTGTTAGAAGGGAAACTAACATACAGAAAGGAGTAGCTGAACAGCAACAAAAAGGACATTCACACAAAAACCCTATCCAAAAGTCACCAACATCAAAGACAAAAGGTACATAAATCCACGAAGATGAGAAAAAAAACAGCACGGAAAAAGGTTGAAAATTCCCAAAACCAGAATGCCTCTTCTCCTCCAAAGGATCACAACTCCTCATCAGCAAGGGAACAAAACTGGATGGAGAATGAGTTTGATGAATTGCCAGAAGAAGGCTTCAGAAGGTGGGTAATAACAAACTCCTCTATCCAAAAGAGCATGTTCTAACCCAATGCAAGAGAGCTAATAATCTTGAAAAAAGGTTAGAGGAATTGCTAACTACAATAACCAGTTTGGAGAAGACCATAAATGACCTGATGGAACTGAAAAACACAGCAAAAGGACTTCATGAAGCATACAGAAGTTTCAATAGTCAAATAAATCAAGTGGAAGAAAGGATATCAGATATTGAAGATCAATTTAATGAAATAAAGCATGAAGACAAGATTAAAGGGAAAAAGAATAAAAAGTAATGAACAAAGCCTCCAAGAAATATGGGACTATGTGAAAAGACCAAACCTACAGTTGATTGGTCTACCTGAAAGTGACAGTGAGAATGGAAACAAGTTGAAAAACACCCTTCAGGATATTATCCATGAGAACTTCCCCAACCCAGGAAGACAGGCAAACATTTAAAATCAGGAAATACAGAGAACACCACAAAGATACTCCTCAAGAAGAGCAACCCCAAGACACATAATCATCAAATTCACCAAGGTTGAAACGAAAGACAAACTGTTAAGGGGCAGCCAGAGAGAAAGGTCGGGTTATCCACAAAGGGAAGCCTATCAGACTAACAGTTAATCTCTCTGCAGAAACTGTACAAGCCAGAAGAGAGTGGGGCCAATATTCAACATTCTTAAAGAAACAAATTTTCAACCCAGAGTTTCATAGCCAGCCAAACTAAGCTTCATAAGTGAAGGAGACCTAAAATATTTTATAGCCAAGCGAATGCTGAGA
Source organism: Cacajao melanocephalus (assembly GCA_963573385.1). Lineage (NCBI taxonomy): Eukaryota > Metazoa > Chordata > Mammalia > Primates > Pitheciidae > Cacajao > Cacajao melanocephalus. The sequence goes on along the minus strand of CAUYLG010050663.1, from coordinate 3,880 downwards.
GATTTTATTACCACCAGGCCTGCCTTACAAGAGCTCCTGAAGGAAGTACTAAATAGGGAAGGGAAAAACCAGTACCAGCCACTGCAAAAGAATACCAAATTATAAAGACCATTGACACTCTGAATAAACTGCAGCAACTAGTGGGCAAAATAACCAACTGGCATCATAATGACAGAATCGGATACATAACAATATTAACCTTAAATTTAAATGGGCTAAATGCCTCAATCAAAAGACACAGACTGGCAAATTGGACAGTCAAGACCCATCAGTGTGCTATATTCAGGAGACCCATCTCATGTGCAAATAGGCTCAAAATAAAGGGATGGAGGAATATTTACCAAGTAAATGGAAAGCAAAAAGCAGGGGTTATAATCGTAGTCTCTGATAAAATCGAACTTTAAACCAAGAAAGATCAAAAGAGAGAAAGAAGGGCTTTACATAATGATAAAGGAATCAGTGCAACAAGAAGAGCTAACTATCCTAAATATATATGCACCCAATACAGGAGCACCCAGATTCATAAAGTAAGTTCTTAAATACCTACAAAGAGACTTAGACCCCCACACAATAATAGTGGGAGATGTTAAGACCCCACTGTCAATATTAGACAGATCAATGAGACAGAAAATCAACAAGGATATTCAGGACTTGAACTCGGCTCTGGATTACACATACCCAATAGACAACTACAGAACTCTCCACCCCAAATCAGCAGAATATACATTCTTCTCAGCACCACATGGCAGTTATTCTAAAATTTACCGCATAACTGCTATGCATTTTCTAAATCAACTGCTGCTAAAACTGTCACTGAAGTAGTCCCTAGATGCACTGAGGTAATCTCAGTTTAACTTATACCTATTTCTGCTGCCTGACACCTCAGACTTCATTGTGCATTCTGCTCCAATGTCTCAGTTCTGTCACACTAGTTGCTGACACCATCTTTGATGTGCAGCAAGCTTTACTGCATTCTCAATGCTTTCGTTATTTGTCTTCACAGTAGATTTCCAGGAAATGTTCTTATAAAAGTTAAGCATAACTCTTCTTCAGCTGATTTAGGGTTTTATCTGAGATTTTGTCTAAATTTAATCTTGTTTGGACAACAAACTTTAGAAAGGAAATCCTTGCATTGAATAGGAGAGTTAATAAAATAGACATAGATATTTCTTCCAATTAAGAACTTACCTAATTCTGATTAATAACTACCTCCCAAGCCTTATTTTTTTTTTGCTTTATATCAACGGAGAATGAGTAGGAAAGGTTTTCTTTTGTTAAAATTACAACATATTTTAATATTTTCTCTTATATGGTTTTCAAAATACTTTAATCAATATACATGTTACTTTTATCATTTATGTTTATTCCAAAATCAATAATATTAAGCTTTCCAAAATGCCATTCAAGGTAAAAAATCTTTATTTAAATAAAGAAGGGATAATTATCCTGGCATGATAGAAACACTGCAAGAATAGATACTTGGTACAGTTTTATTAAATTGAATAGATATATAATTCATTTGCATCTTCAGTTTCAGTTTCCTGAAAAATAATAATGAAAAGTCTGATTAGAATAATTATAATAGTAGTGAGAGAGGCAGCAGGACAAGTACAGCAAACACAGTACAGGTGCATGAATCTATGTCTTAGGATCAAGGAATGACGTAGAATAATCTGGGACAAAACCTAGACTTTAAGAATGATTTAGGATCACAGGAAACAAAAAGAAATTCCAGAGATGTAAAGAGTTCAGACTACATATCAACCCTCAGAAACTCAGGCTTGGATGCTTCTTAAAGCCTTTGATGTGCCCACTTTCATGCAAAGTATTCATACACACCCCTTCCCACACACAGATGATTGGTATCTGCCATTTAAAATGTATGCCTGACATTGTAACCCAGGGAAATGTTCCTGTTTCTCAGTCCTAAGTGATATTGGACAGATGTCTCCACAAAACAAAACCTTTTAAATATGTATATTTCAAATTCTATGATTCAAAGACAAATTAATTATATTATTTGGCCCATACCTCATAAGAACTAAAAAACTAAACAAACAAGGTACAGAGCTCTCCCTTTCTTTAGCCCTGTCCCCACCACAATCCTCTTCAAACACACCATACAACAGAGACGTTCATTTTAATGTTTCTATGTATGCTTCTCTGAAATTATATCGTATGGTTTCATAAATGTTTCTGTTTTTATTATGCAAGTTATAATTTTCTATAAACCTCACTGAATTTTAATTTTTCTTGCTCAGTAGTGTGTATTAAGAGCAATGCATCTATGCATGGCATTCTGTTGTGGAAATCTCCATTTTGTTTACTGTGTTTATTCTTGGTTGCCAACAGCCTTCAAATACTATATAAACACAAGTAAATGCTAAATTTCATTGTCCATTTCTCCTTTCCTTGTTATTTGGAGAGCAATAAGATCACCTTATTGAACTTATGAATAGAGAGGTGACAATAGTCATTATCAGAGACAGCATTCTAATTGTGCAGAAACTAACACTGACTCAAAGAAATTCTTGATGTCATTGGATGTCTGTATGCCACTTCAAAAGGATATCACATTATCTCTCTCTCTCTGTACTTTCTAAAATCTAGATGATGTTGTAGATTTTCAAGAAGGGGGATACTTTGCCAGGCAATGAGAAGATTTTAAAGCCAACACAGTTTGGGACCTATCTTAGAGACTGCCTATGATATCCTTGGTTACATATATATTTTTAGTTATCCTTTTACATAAAGCTTTTCTTGTTTAAGTGTTAAGTTGTCAGAATTGTTACTTTTTCCTCTGGAAATAAAGACATCAAATGAAATTAAAACCCATGTATATTTGGAAAAATATATTCTGATAAGTTTAGCTGCTGTCCAAAGGAAAATGCAAATTAAAATTGGCTTAAACAAGAGATGAGCTTATTTATCTCTTAGGAAGATCTTATCTTGCTGTCTTACTACTCTGGCATTATGTCTGAACCTTAAGCAGGAGGAATGGGTAAGGAAAGGCACAAATGGACCCCTGAGTCATGTTTTGAAGTTTCCAGGAAATTCAGCTTACATTTTCTCATTCAACATTTCTTCATTTGGCCATGCTATATGACTCAAAGAAAACTAGTCTTTATTCTAGGCAGTAGTGTGCAGAGAGAATAATTTGGGAGACTATTGCTGCACAGAGACAGACTATTTCCTGAAAATAAGGCCCATTTCTGTAATTCTTTGTGTCGTGGCATGTCCTTTGCTTCTTTGAGTCAGATCAGTTACTTTATTCAGTATTGCTTTAAGCTTCAGAATGAACACTTAAACTTCAACTATAGATATTTTTTGTCTGCAGCTTTTTTTTTTTTAAGCTATGTCAAGGATAATTCTCTTATTCACTATGCTTCTTGTCTTCAGTCCTTTTCAGATGACTTCTGCTTAGCATCAGTGCTGTTGGGAGCTAAAAATGTATTTTTGAGGTTTTAGATTATATTTATCTTTAAGATTCTCTAAAAATGTAATTTCTGAATTATTAAAATTTTTTTTGCTTTTGTATGATATCCAAGAGGAGAAAGAGGAAATGCTAAAATATACCAACTTATTTAAAGCAGATGTTCTTATAAGTAGTTTAATTTTTTCCAATAGAGGAAAATACAAATAATAGAAGCAAATGTAATTCGACTTGGAAAGATGGAGTAATTAACAAGGATATATGTTAGTTCTCTTCTAGATGTAGCATATAGGTGCATACAAATAATGTTATTTTCACCTGAAATCCCGGCACTTTGGAAGGCCAAGGTGGGCGGATCACGAGGGTCAAGATCGAGACCATCCTGGCCAACATGGTGAAACCCCATCTCTACTAAAAATACAAAAAAATTAGCCAGGCATGGTGGCA